>BSBK01005008.1:5000-286676 GCA_027943335.1 Chamaecyparis obtusa
AATAATTAATTAAATCCTTTATTTTCACAATTAGACTGTTTAATTAAGTCTTTTAGTTAATAAATGTATTTGATTAAATATTATTAATTAAATACCTTCACATTTAATTGTTCTATATTTAATAAGATTTAATTATCAAACCACATGATTAATCTCAGTAAATTACTTAACCATTTCACAACAATCACACCAACCACATAACCAACCAATAAACATAAAAAACCCAACTAAACCTAATAAAATGAAAATCATGCTCTAGAAAAAGGCTCATAAACTCACATCACCTGGACGAATTCAAAGAGGTAATAAATCAAAAACTTGTCTACTATTTCAGGACAATAAAATGGCTTAGGTTGGGATTCAGACATGAATGTTATCTCCCCTCTCTTACCATTGAGACATTGTGATAGAGCGCGCTCATCCTGACAATTCAGGGAAATCAATACCCAGTACCTACAAACCTACATAAAAGACAATCATATATATATATATATATATATATAACAAGCAATGGCAGGGATTAGGACATCATGTGGATCCCACAAGCAAGTAACTACAACTATGTCCCTCAACCAAATCAAACATGTCAAATAGAAAGGTAAAACATACATGATAGTCATACACATGCAAGTATGGGGTAAGTAAAATCATGAATATAAATGACATTTTAATCATATAAATAATCATCATCAAAGTAAATAACATAATCTAACTATAGACATATGACATCTCATGACTATCCAATATCAAATCACCATGTAATGTCATACATCCATAATCTCAAAATAAAGCTGAAATAATCAACACACACATGAAAGTGGCCTAAAAGAGTTTGACAATATAAAACTGAAAATCAAACTATAGGTGGGCACAACAACTTGTGTCATACCTCAACAAAGTTTTGACAACTTACCAAAAGATCACCCCTTTATTTCAAAGGTTTCTTTTGAACATTAGCGATAGAAAGTAATCCACATACCCAACATTTATAACACTATCAAATTCAAAGGGAAATAATGCCAAGACGTTAAAAGGAGAAAAAAAATCAAAAGAGGTCATTTCATTAGCACCCACACTGGAACATCATTAAGGGTTTTGAGCATGCAAAAAAAGTTATCGACGTGAAGACTAGCCATAAGAGAGTAGAATTATACATAGAAGTGGTATCGAGAGATAGTAAATTGGCAAGTCTATAACTTGGACCCACCTCCATAATTTTAGTCTCTGCTCAGAAAGATAAATTTTTTAAATAAATTTAACTATGAAATTTGGGTTTCCCTTGCCATCACTCTTTCAAAATTTTCTTGGAATCTAAAATACTTTATTTTGAGTTGAAATCTAAATAGACTATGATGATATTGAAAATTGAAAATCCTATTGTAAATCAATAAAAACCTTGCCAGTAGTCTATATCTACAACATCAATTCAACAACATATCAATACAACTCTTCTCCAAATGAAAAACATAAAATAAACCAAATATAACACCACATTCATGAAATGCTTGACTATGTTGTTCTCCTATCCTTCTGAGACCTTGTATGGAACGATATTTGCTCTCAACTATTATAGGCACATAGATTTGATTAATTATAATAATTGAATTTAGTCATCTTGTCATACTGACTTAGTCATATTATTGAATTAATTAATGTCATTGTTCTAAATATAGTTGAATTAATTTAATTAAGTTAACTATAGTCTCCTTAGTCCAATTAATTAATTAGTGGGAACCATGCCCATTTAGTTAATTAATTCCCCCTTCTTCTATTAATTCAAACAAATAAATTTTAATTAATTAATTAATTCACATTTCCTTTATTTTGGAATTAAATTAAAAAATTTAATTTAATTCTATTTGAGCACATGGTTCCTAACCTTAACCACCCTCTAACCTCACCCACTAAATAAACACCATCTAAATAATCATTATTCCATGTCACCTTATCCACTTAACCTCTCATTTAACCAATCTTATCTTCTCAACCTCTTCCCTGACCAATTCTATCCTAACCTCCCTAAATATGTGCACATTCCCAAAAAAAATTAAAATGGTAAAAGAATATTTAATTTGGGTGACAATTATCTCAAATGGACACTTGGCCATTCCCAATCTCCTTTCCACTTGCTACTCCATCCCTTTCCACTTGTCATTCTTGCCAACACTTGTCATCTCACTTTCCCTCAAAGAGGACAACTAGTGCATTTTCATGAGCCTCCATCTTGCCTCCATTTTTATTTAATCCCTTCATTTTCCCTCACAACAAAAAGATCACAAGCTTTCGTGTTACCCCATAATGTCAATTTTCATCTAGAATTCACAAGCATTTTATGCATCCATAATCTTGTATTTCAACCATATCAATCACATTCCATTTGCATTATCAAATCTATTTTGTATGATTCATTATCCTCGTCTATTTTGCATCCATTTTTATCCCCTCATTTGCATAATCATGGAGTATTATTGAGCACCCTTAGCAACAAAGTGAGCACACATATTAAGCACCAAATCAAAGGACAATCCTCATAAAAAGAGGCTAAGAGTTTGCTTTTAATTACTTGTTTTTTTGTTACTTTAGTCTCTTTTTAACATCCTTATCTTGAGTGTTTGATAGATCTTTGTTTGTTTAGGTTGCTAATCCTTGTATTTCGATATGTTTTATTGCACATAGATTTCCTACACACATTTCTAGCGTGCTTGGTGTGATCCACTTCACAAGTTAATCTAAATTTAACATTCAAGAACTTGCAGGTTTGCATTGAGGGTTTGCAAGATCGCACTAACAACCTACAAGAACACTTTGTCTATTAAAAGACCCAGGTATAATCTGTATGCTTTTGCACAAATCCATAGGTTTGAAATAACAATATGTGTGAGTTTTAGGATTCTATCTATATTTTCTTGCTCTTTATTTTCTAAAAAAAATATCCATTTTATGAAACTAGCAGGTTTGAGCTAAGAACTCGTGAGAACATGCTAAAAACTCACTATAATGCTTTAAGAACTTGTTAGAATGCTTAAACTTGCTAGAATTCTTGAACTTGCTAGAATGCTTGAACTTATGAAAATGTGTTGAAAAATCGCTAAAATGCTTAAAATTGCGGAAACATGCCAAAAAATCATAAGAATGTTATGTCTGTCAGAAGGATTTAGGTATAATATTATATTACTTCTACAAAATTGTGGAAATGAGATAATATCATGTGGGTTTGAAGGTAAACTAATATTTGATGGGATTAGATTGTCAAAATTGTAAGAATGTTGTTTTGTGGTTCTTTATATTATTTTTAGATTTGTATTTTTCACATATTACTAACATGTTAATGTGTGTCTATTTTTTGGTCTCACTAATAGTTTATGCAAATATTTATCTTGTAGAAGACCCCCAAATCAAACACTAACTTGTGTGATTATAGGATAGCCAAAGAAGCGGTTGCTTTTCTTTAAAAAAATTGGAATGAATTGTGTGTCTATTTTAGTTTAGAGTATATTTCATCTTCTAAAGGAATGAACAAGTGTTTGATGTACTTGGGCAGATTTGTAAAGGGTGTATGATCTCCCATCACCTTCGTGAATCTTGGGTGATAAAAAACCTTGCAAATCTTTATTTTGTGTAAGAGAGACGATAACATCTTTTCTTTAGAGAGCCTCCCTTGGTGGAAAAATGTACTCACCCCAAGGGAACAACTCAAAGTGATGCGTTCCTTTGGTCCACTATATAAATGGTTGTGACAAAAGCCATAGACTATTTGGTGATATATACCTAGGCCTAAAGTTACCCAATACCCACATTTATGTGAGGTATGTCAAACCCCCTTTTAGCATTATGACTTGTGTTGTCATTAATGTCAACCATCTCTGGTGTGGTATTAATGTTTTTCTGTAAAGGATTTACTAAGGTTATGATTTTTTTGGGGGGTCAGTAATAGTATTTGTATTTATATTAAATTAAAAGAATTTATATCAAGATAATACAAACCAGCTCACAGTCTTTAGCTAGTTACATCACAATCCAACATCACTTATGCCATACTCTTATCTCTATCTTTATAACTAAAAGCATCTATTTGCATACATTTGTATTTAAAATATTTAGCCTGCGCACCTACTATATAGACCTATCCCTTACTATCATAGTCCTTCCTAGGGACACTATAACAAAATATTTCTTATCCATTGTCATCCACCATCTGCAAAAAGGCCTTTCCATGCCCAAAGTTTAAAAAACCCTACATTTTTGGGGTTTCACAAAATTGCCATGTATTCCTTCAGGAAACCACCTTCAAACAAACCTGACCCTATAGTCATCATATAAAAATATTTTGTCACCATATCCTATCTCTTCTAGTTTAAGATGTCTTCGTTGATATTCCACTACATCCACAAAAACTTCCCTGCATCCATCAAAAAGAGAAGACATAAATCATAGTTTTATTTACACCTTTGGACATCTGATATTCCTTTGGCTTCCCCCACGATGAGGAACAACCAAATTCTGCATTTGTGCCAGCGCTTCCTTGCCTCCCTCATGCACGTCAATTTTAAACTTTACTTTATGCCATATCATGGCCCTATCTCGCTTATATTGGGCTTTATTCACTCTTCCCCACCATCATAAAAAGGGAACAAGACCAAAAATTTTGGCATCATCTTCATCTTCAAAACATTCCCTAATGTCTGAGCCCACACCTCGAACCGCTCATTCCAATATGAACTCCAAACCCACCAACAAATCCTCATTGAACAGAGTAGTTGCAATCCTCCACACTTCTACTATGTTTTTGCCCAATTCCAAACCCCATGTAATAACCATGGAGATCACATTTAGATTGACTCTCCATTTTTTCCTCCTTTCTTGAAACTGAGGACCTAACACACCTAGAACTGCCTGAATCATATTTGAATTATTAATTTTGAGAAAACCATGCAGCCTTTCTACACTTGTTGGCCCTTTGAATCCCTTATGTTGCCTATTATTAGTGTCTACCAAGAATGTGGCTTCCATCACTACCACATTAACCTTCTAGCTCCAGAACCTCTGCAACTTTCCTCAAAAACTCAACTTGCACTATGACAAAACTGCTTAGTCCTTTGCTTCTTATAGAAAATAACGCCTCCACATGCTTCCCATTTCAAATCATGATTAATACTCCCCTTGCATTAGATGTCATTCCTATCCTTTTTACTTTACCCAAGCATAGACCATCGTCACCTTTCATAATTTTCCCTCCTTAGACACTTTACTACGATCATCTGGTCATGAAAAATATTATTAAAAAATAACCTTTACTTTTAGAGTTGCAATAATGATTTCCTTATTTAGAGAGATAATCTATTGGTTGTCACTTCAAGTTCCTCGCAATTTTTAAAAGCATGACATGCATTTAATTCACTTTCGATCCCAAAGCCGCTACTATACTCAAATACCATTAATCATTAAATGATCATCTCCCACCATATTAATGAATCTAAAGTCTTCACAAAACATCTCATATTTATTCCCCAAAGAGACTGCCCATTTTTATAGAGTTTTAGCTTCATGATTTCCATCCCTTAGTGTGTGATTGAGTTTGAAATCCTTAAATTTGGATTATATATATATATATACACACACACACATACATATATACATACATACATACATACATACATATGAGATGCCACACATGAGTGTTGGCCTATTGGATCGCATCTATAATCACCTTCTAAATGCAACTTATCTAGTTTCAAAAATATTCCCAATTTAACAGCTAATAATGTGGCCTTAGCCTCTACAACATTATTTGTCCCATCACTCAATTTCATCACAACATAAGCCACCATCTCTCCATTACAATCTCTAGCAATAGCCCCTACCCCAAAAGCCTGGATTACCTTGTGAGGCCCCATAAAAATTTATTTTAACCCATCCTTTATCTGGTTTATGCCACACCACATTTTGTCTCTCTACAATACTCCCAACCTTATCTTTTGTATAACTCTTGAAACAAATTCTTATTCCTGGCCAAATTTTATGAACTGAACTATCCCATAAAGTAAATGTCATTGAGGGATTAATATGAGAAGTGGCTACACTAATTACTTATTCGATAACTGAATCAATTCTATATTTCACTCTTTCAAGAGATTCACACTTGCCTTGGAAAATTCTCTGATTACGCTCCTTCCATATCTCCTATTTAATTATTGACAGGAAAATAATCCACAACTTTGAAAAAGTATACTTCTTACCTATAATTGGCCAACCTTTAAAAAGGTCAAAGATAGTGTTCTGCAAAGGTTTAGTCCATCCCAGCTTCATTAAGACATATGTCCAACATGGTTGGGAAAATTCACATTTCAACAACAAATGATTTGCATCTTCAATTGATTTCTCACACATGACACACTTAATTAGCCCAGTAAATCCATATTTCTTCCTCATTTCTTTAGTAAGAATTCTCCCATGTAAGGCAATCCATGTAAAGGCTCCTACCTTAGGCAAACAGTCCCTATCCCAGCATAACCTATAAGGCTATCCCTCATTATTATAATTATGGGAGAGAAAGAAATAACCTAATTTTATCGAATATCATCCACTTTTGGCTGCACACCACATGCACCTCCCTTTCATCAAAAATCATTTTCATTGTTGCTTCCTATTAAGGGTTTAAGCCAAGTGTGGAGATATCCTTCCACATCCATTGAGGACATGGGGGAGTTATCCTTTCCTCCACATAATTGACAAGTTGATCACCCCATAAATCATAGAAAAAAATCATGATATCTTGATTTTCCTCCTTGTCACAAAGGATAGGTAAACCATTCCACAAGTCTCTCCAAAAGGAGATTGATCTCCCATCCCCAACCTTCCAAGTTAAATGCTTAACTATGATCTCCCTACACTCCACAATGAAATTCTAAACTATTGACCCTTTGGGGAGGTTTCTAACAGTAAGAATACGATTATCATCCCATGAGTCCAAATATTTAGCTTTTAAAATATTAACCCATAACATTGATGGATTTGAAACCATTTCCCAAACCAATTTTCCTCCCAAAGCCCTATTCATTAATTGTTAGTCACGTAAACCCACACCACCACTTTTTTTTATTTTGCATATCTTTTTTGATGAAATTAAATAAATTTTGTCAACTGGTTGGGAACCATTCTAGAAAAATTTCTGCATCTTCTATTCTAAGTACCTTAAGACCTTGGTTGGGACCTTCAGACAACTCATAGTAAAAAATTAGGATAGTAGAAATAACTATTTGAATCATTAAAATGCATCCAACATAAGTAAGAAACTTACCTTTCCAACCTTCCATTTTCTTCATGCATCTGTTAATTGAGTCCTTCCACAAACTAGGTTTACAAGCCCCAGGCAATAAAGGGATGCCAAGGTATTTACCTGGTAACTTACCAGTCCTCATACACGATATTACTATGATTTGTCTTTGCATCTAAGGGTCAGTATTAAAGAAAAAGACATCCAATTTAAACCAATTAATATGCTTCCCAGAAGCAACACTATATTTGTCTAAGGTTCTCTTTATTATCCTTGCTTCAGAAAGTGTAGCTTCACCCATTAAATAGGTATCATCTACAAATTTTAGGTGAGGAACTACATCAACACCACATGAAATCTTGATTCCCTTCCATTTTTCAATAAGTCTTGTTTGAGAAATTAATATTCCTAATACCTCTGCAAGAATGATAAAAAGGAAAGGAGATAAAGAATCTCCTTGCCTAATGCTGTAATTGTCTCAAAGAAGCCTTGTGGACTATCATTAACTGAAATTGAGAACCTAGGGGAACAAATACATCCTTTAACCGACTTCAACCAACTAGGATGAAAGCCAAATTTATCCAACGTAGCCAACAAAAACTCCCTATTCACATTATCATAAGCCTTTTTATGTTTAGCTTTATCATCATTCTATTAGGTTTTTTTGTTTTTACAAAATGTATAGTTGTGTGGTAAAGTATTGGTATTCGATTATAATGGAACCAACACTCAATAAACCATTAAATCAAGAATTTAGCTATAAGATTTCATCAAATGAACAAATTAAACCCTCAAAAGCAGCTTATTTCTTCCTAGTTTAAGTGAGTTTAATCCTTTTGTGATGATAATCATGTTGGCATGAAGGATTAGTGACTTGAATACTCCAAAATGGAATATTCAAATGCAATGAAAAGCTAGAATTAAACTAGAATGCAAAATTAATCTAACAACAATGATGCTACTATAAAGGCAAACTAGATAACAATGCAAGATTATAATAGAAAATGAACTAATCTAACAATGCAAGAGAGCTAAGAGCTAAGAAACTAATGACTCAAAATAGCAAGATTGCTCTAGAATGCAAGAATTAAAATCACCAAGATGGAACCTAGAAGGCAAAAGAAGTGGACCCTTGAGCCAAGGATGAGCGTCGTTTTAAAGAAATTGCCTCAAGAATGAAGGGTGGAGATTAAGAGGCAAAATATGTTAGGTAGAGATGAGTGGTGAGAGGGATCAATCCATGTGAGAGGATTCAAGAATTTTGATTGGCCAAGCTTCATGGGAGAATAAGACAAAATAACAAATCCCCTTTTAATTGTCAATTAATCAAGATTAAGTTGCACAAAGTGCTCTTTTAATAAAAGTGCTAGGACTTTATATTAAAGGAAGATTTTGACAATTAAATGATTTTTCAAATTTTAATATTAGAGATGATTTATGACTGATTTTTAGAAATAAATTAATTATGCAAAGGGGATTATCCATGTTGCTTACATAATTATGCTTATTAAATTATGCCTTTGAGATTTAAAATTTATTTTAAGGAAATTTGATCAAATTAGGGGTTGGTGCAGGAGCACCTAGGGGTTATCTATTAGCCCCCAAATTTTGATGTGCTTTCCAGAATGTACATAGGGTTCTTCTCAGTGGTTAGCAGAAGAGTGCAGAAGAGAGTTTAAGCATCAGGTTATGTTGGATTGATCATTAATGTAGCAATGCAGATAACATTCAGTGGTGTAGCTTCCATTAGCAGCAAAGTGCATTTCAAGTTAGATCAATAACCGATGAAAATATCAGGTTGAGTTAGGCTGGCATTGTTTATCAGGTGATTTTCACTAGTGGCAAAGTGCATGTTGTGTTAGACCAATCCCCGATGGGAATGTCGGGTTAAGTTATGTCGAAGTGGAACATCGGGTGGATTCTCACCGACAATAGCCATCAGAGTAATTTGGTCTACCGGCGCAGGAAGTTTCAAGTTAGACTGAGCCCCGATGGAGTCATTAGTACAAGCAAGGCTGAAGGATGACCAACCAGACTAGAGGCATCATGATAGGGTATGCCGATCATCAACAAGAAATGGATTAGCAGAGAAGACAAAAATTGGTTAGACCGATCCCCGATCATAGCATCGGGATAGGAGATGTCGATAAGTCTATTTTGCCAATGTACGTAGAAGGGAAGAATCAACTAGTTTTTAGTAGTTTTGTAACTGAACCAAGGCCGATATAAGACCTTGGGATTTCGGGTCATGAGTTTTAGTTGTATTTTTTTGGGGGGGATCTTAGTTGGATCAAATTTGGAATCAGTTAATTTGGTGTTTTCTGTAAGATTGTTTTGTTTGCAGTTGTGTAATTTTCCATCATTATTGAATCAAATTCTCCTTTTGTAAATTACTTGTGTGTTTACTTTTTGTTTGTAGTATTGTTTCTTTCATGTAAATACAGTCCTATTACTTGGTTGGATTCTGAGGAACAACCAAGTTGTAAATAATGGCTTCCATTTGATCTCTACTATTTAGCATTGTGCCTAGAACAAATGGAGCCTCTACATATTCTTTATCTTTTTGTTAGTTTTCTGGTAGGGATATAGACATATGCAATTCTCTTTCCCTAGACGAGCTTGGCTATAGTCTGGCTAGGGAAGAGTATTAAAAATACACTTGCAGGAGTGCTTGTTGACAGAGCCAAGGAAAATGACTGGTAGATCAATCTAGAAGAGTTGTTCAGTGAGTGAACAGAATGGAGAAGAGCCCTCGACTCCTACAAGATAACTAGAAGAGGGACAAGTGGTTAATATATGAACTTATAATTGTGCATTCATGGGAGAAGATAACATTTGAATTGGTAGGGAAACTCTAGGTGTAGGAGGATAGAAAAGTGAACCTCTTGAGGTAATAGGGTTCCAAGAGTGAAGAAGCCCTAGGAAGTTTAAAAATAGACTTAGTGAAGAACTAGGATAGTTCTTGGAGGAGTCTCCTTATCAGATTGGTATTAGAGCTAGTTGATTGATTGGGCTTGTGTGGACTTGATGTTGTACTTGCCTGAATCAATGGATTCAAACAGAATGGTGACCAATGTAGAGTTAGCAAAGGATGTGGAAGAGTAGAAAGAGGAGAACAGGATCCTAAAATAATAGTTTGCAGAGATGGTAGCTAAAATGGAGGAAGTTCAACTCCAAACATAAGAAATGAGAGACAAAGTGAAGGAAACAGAGGAGAAAGGCAACTCAGTTTTAGTAGAGGATGAGGTGCTAGAGCCCGATCTAGTTCATCAAGAGGAGGCATTTCTTAGGGCTTTGAAGGCCATGAGTGGGAAATCATTGGAAGGAGTGCCCCTACTCAGTGGAAAAATGGAGCCAGAGGTGGTCTTGGATTGGATAGAGGGCTTATAAAACTATTTTGAATGTGAAAATGTGACAGAGGCCGAAAAGGTGGAAGTGGCCAAGACTAGATTGAGAGGCATAGCTCTCACATGGTGGAAGTTCATTCAGGATGAGAGGTTGAAGGAAGGAAAGAACCATATATCCAATTGGAAGGGTATGGTTGCAAAGATTAGGGAACCTTATATCCCTGAAGATTATGAAATACAATTACATTAAAAAAGACATAATCTTAGGCAAAGGGATTTGGAGGTGAGTGCTTATACTGAAGAGTTTTATAAGCTATGCTTGAGGTCTAAGGTGACTGAAGAACAAAGCATTAAAGTAGCTTGTTACCTCAAAGGGCTAAAATGGAGTATTCAAGAGGAATTAAGTCTCTTTACACCTACTACTATTCATAAGTGATATCAATTAGCTCTCAAAGTAGAAGAGAAAGGAAAATGGAAGAATGATTCTAATGCTAGAGGCTGAGGTAGGGGTAGAGACTCCAAGGGTCACAGAGGTAACTATGGTGGTAGAGGTAGTGATTCAAGGTCACAAGGGGAAACAAAGTTGATAGAGAAAAGCCAAGAATCTAGTGGTAGAGGTAGAGGTAGAGGAAGAGAAGGTAGAGGCCAGGGAGGTAGATTTGGAGGAGGAACCAATAGAGGTTCATTTGCAAATATTAAATGTTATAACTACCACCAGTTTGGACACCCTTCCTATAGGTGTCTGGACAAAGCCACATCCTCCCAACTAGAAAGAAGGGTAAATTATGTACTAGAGGATGCCAACAATGTCAATTCACCTGAAGTCAATTTAGACTCAGAAAGTGGAGAGAATTTGATGATTAGAAGAGTTCTCATCAAGGAGCCAGTGAAAGAGGAACCTAGACAAAGAAGGTCACTCTTCAAGGTCAAATGTAAAATCCTTGGCAAGGTGTGTAGGGCGATCATTGTTTTAGGGTCAACGGATAATATCATTTCAGAGGAGGCAATCAGTAAACTTGGAATAACCAAGATACCCCACACTCATCCTTATAGAGTAACCTAGTTGAATAAGGAAGAAAAAGTCCTAGTGAATGAACAAGCTTGGATTGAGTTCAAAATTGGGGGCTATAAGGACAAGATCCTTTGTGACATCCTCCCCATGGATATTTTCCACCTTCTCTTAGGAAGACCATGGATGTTTGATAGGAAGGCCATCCATGATGTCGAGAAGATTTCCTATTCCTTTCAAAAGGATGGCATAACATACAAGATTCAGTCACTGATTGAGGAAGAGGGACTAAAACACAGTCCTAGTGTATTGGTGATATGAGGTAAGGAGTTTTCAAAGGAAATTAAAGAAGAAGATAAAGAAAGTTATGTAGTGATGATTAAGCCTAAGGAAGAGGAAGTAAAAGTACCAAACTAAGTACCTAAGGAGATACAAGAACTCCTAGATCAGTTTGGAGACATAGTTAGTGATGGATCACCAACAGTGCTTCCCCCACTTATAAGATCCATAAGTCACCAAATTGATTTTGTGTCAAGTGCATCATTGCCTAATAAGGAAGCTTATAAAATGACTCTAGATCTGAATAAAGAAATAGCAAGGCAAGTACAAGAGCTATTGAATCAAGGGCTTATTAGGAAAAGTATAAATCTCTGTGCTGTTCTAGTTGTTTTGGCATCAAAGAAAGGGGGAAAATGGAGGCTTTGCACAGATTCAAGAGCCATAAATAGAATAACAATTAGATATAGGTTTCCAATCCCTAGGATTGAAGACATAATGGATTGTCTTGGGGAGGCAAAATACTTCACAAACCTAGATTTAAAGAGTGGGTACCATCAGATCCGAATAAAGGAAGGGGATGAGTGGAAGACAACCTTCAAGACCATAGAGGGACTGTATGAGTGGCTAGTTATGCCATTTGGGTTGAGCAATGCCCCAAGCACATTCATGAGTTTAATGAACAAAGTGCTAAAGGACTACATAGGGGTCTTTTTTGTAGTCTATCTAGATGACATACTCATCTATAGTAGGACCAAGGAGGAGCACCTAGAACACTTGCAAGTTGTGTTGAAGACGTTGCAAGAAGAACAATTTGCGATTAACTTAGAGAAATATGAGTTCCTCAAGCAAAAATTGATTTACCTTGGGTTTGTGGTTTCACAAGGGTCCCTCAAGATGGATCCCAACAAAGTAGAGGCAATACTTACCTAGCCCACTCCAACAACCAGCACTAAGGTAAGGATTTTTCGTGGGCTTGCCCAATTTTATAGAAATTCTATTAGGAACTTTAGTGCTATTTGTGCTCCAATACTAGATACAATAAAGGGAGGGCATAAGACTAATTTTAAGTGGATTGAAGAAGCCAACAAGGGTTTTGAAATGTTGAAGGAGAAGGTAGCCACCCAACCCATCCTTATGCTACATAGTTTTGAAAAGTTATTTACATTAGAATGTGATGCTACTGGGGTAGCAGTAGGGACTGTCTTGACTAAAGAGGGTAGGCCAATAGCCTTCTATAGTGAAAATCTCAATGAGGCCTAGAAGAAGTAATCTTCCTATGACCTAGAATTATGTGCCCTAGTCCAAGCCCTTAGGAAGTGGACACGCTACCTTCTCCCAAAGGAATTTATAGTTTTTATAGATAAGTAGGCCCTATCCTACATAAATACCCAAGAAAAGTTGAGTAATAGACACCTGAAATGGATGGAGTTCTTGCAGGCATATACCTTCACTATAAAACATAAGAAAGGTAAGATGAATAAGGTTGTAGATGCCTTAATCCAGAGGTTACTTACTGTTCAAGAGGTGCACTACAAAGCATTGGGTAGCAAGTTTTAAAGACTTGTACAAAGAAGATGAGGATTTTGCAGAGGCTTACAAGGTGTGTATGGATTTCAATAATCACTTCCATGGGTAGTTTGCAAAGTATACCTTACAAAATGGATTGTTGTTTAGGGGTGGTCAATTGTGTGTGCCCAAAGGATCTATGAGAGAAAACTTGATACAAGAGAAGCACAATGGGAGTCTCAATGATCACTTTGGACTCTATAAGACTCTTGAATTGGTTTAGAGGTTCTATTACTGGCCAAAAATGCAAAAGGATGTTAGGAAGTATGTGGAGTAGTGTATAGTGTGCCAAAAGGCCAAAGGGGTGACCTACAATGCTGGACTCTATCAACCACTTACTATTCCAAATAGGCCATGGGAATGCATCATCATGGACTTCATAGCAGGGTTTCCAAGAACCAACAATGGTATGGATAGCATATTTTTAGTGGTAGATAGATTCAGTAAAATGAGCCACTTCATCCCATGTAAAAAAACACATGATGCAACTCATATAGCCCATTTGTTCTTTAAGGAGGTTGTAAGACTCCATGGGTTACCTCTCAGTATGGTCTTAGACAAAGATGTCAAGTTTATGGGACACTTTTGGAAAACACTATGGAAAAGACTAGGAACAAATCTATCTTTTGGGTCAGCTTATCACCCCCAAATGGATGGCCAAACAAATGTTATCAACATAGTGGTGGGAAACTTGTTAAGATGCTTAAAAAAGGAGTATGGACAAGTATGGGACTAGATACTACCACAAGCTAAGTATGCCTACAATGAAAGTGTCAATTAGATTACTGGTAAAAGCCCATTCACAATAGTCTATGGTGTGCACCCTAGAGGGATTTGTGAGCTTAGGGACCTAGCCAACATGTAGGGAAAGAGTGGGCATGCTGAAGAATTTTCCCAATCAATGAAGGAGGTACATGATCAGGTTAAACAAACACTGATTGAAGCAACACAAAGACTAAAGACTAAAGTGGATGCCAAGAAGAAAGACTTATAGTTTTCAATTGGAGACCTAGTCATGGTACACCTCAACAAAGAAAGGTTGCAGAAAGGAATACCAATCAAACTCCAAATGAAGAGGATTGGTCCATGTAAGGTACTGGCAAAGTATGGACAAAATGCCTATAAACTGGATCTACCCACAGAGTTTTCCATATCACTAGTTTTCAATATCCAAGATATAGTTGCTTACAAGGGGCCCATACCAATTGATGCAACAATCACCAAGGAAAATGAACAAATAGCCACAGAGGTGTCTTTACCATCACCACCCAAGCCAATAATAGAAAGAGTCTTGGATTCTAGAGTTAAGAAAAAGACTAGGCATAGTACTTACAAGGAACACCTAATAAAATGGCACACTCTTCCAAAAGTATAGGCCACATGGGTTGTTGAAGTAGAGTTTAAGAAGTTGGGAATAGATCCTAACATACTAGTTCTTGGAGGAACTTGACTTCCTTATCCCTGGGAGTATGGTGCAGGAGCACCTAGGGGTTAGCTATTAGCCACCAAATTTTGATGTGCTTTCCAAAATGTATATAGGATTCTTCTTAGTTGTTAGCAGAAGAGTGCAAAAGAGAGTTTTAACATCGGGTTATGTTAGACTGATCATCGATGTAGCAATGCAGATAGCACTTAGCGGTGTAGCTTCCACTAGTAGCAAAGTGCATTTCGAGTCAAATTGATCTAACCGATGGAAATATCAAGTTGAGTCAAGCTGACATTGTGTATCGGGTGATTTTCACTAGCGAAAAAGTGCATGTTGTGTTAGACCAATTGGTGATGGGAACGTCAGGTTAAGTTATGCTGAAGTGGAACATTAGGTGGAGTCTCACTGATAATAGCCATCAGAGCAATTTGGTCTATCGGTGTAGGGAGTTTCAAGTTAGATCAAGCCCGATGGAGTCATCAGTACAAGCGAGGTTGATGGATGATCGACTAGGATGAAATCATTGAGATAGGGTATGCCAATCATCGACAAGAAATGGATTAGTGAAGAAGCCATAAATCGGTTAGATTGATCCTCGATCATAGCATCGGGATAGGATATGCGGATAAGTCCACTTTTCCAATGTACGTAGAATGGAATAATCAACTAGTTTTTGGTAGTTTTGTAACTGAACCAAGGCTAATATAAGACCTTGGGATTTTAGGTAATTAGTTTTAGTTGTGTTGTTTTGGGGGGATCTTAGTTGGATCAAATTTGGAATCAGTTGATTTTTTGTTTTCTGTAGGATTATTTTGTTTGCAGTTGTGTAATTTTCCATCAGTAGTGAATCAAATTCTCCTTTTATCAATTGCTTGTGTGTTTACTTTCTATTTGTACTATTGTTTATTTCATGTAAATATAGTCCTGTCACTTGGTTGGATTATGAGGAACAACCAAGCTGTAAATAATGGCTTCCATTTGATCTCTGCTATTCAACATTGTGCATAGAATAAATGGAGCCTTTGTATATTCTTTATCTTTTTATTAGTTTTCTGGTAGGGATGCAGACATATGCAATTCTCTTTCCCTAGGCAAGCTTGGCTATAGTCCGACTAGGGAAGAGTAGTAAAAACACACTTGCAGGAGTGCTTGTTGATAGAGCCAAGGAAAATGACTGCTAGACTAGTCCAGAAGAGTTGTTCAGTGAGTGAACAGAATGGAGAAGAGCCCTCAATTCTTGCAAGATAATTGGAAGATGGACAAGTGTTTAATAGATGAAATTACAATTGTGAGTTCATGGGAGAAGAGAACATTTGAATTGGTAGGGAAAATATAGGTGTAGGAGGATAGCAAAGTGAACCTCCTGAGGTAATAGGGCTCCAAGAGTGAAGAAGCCTTAGGAAGTCTAAAAATGGACTTAGTGAAGAACTAGGATAGTTCTTGGAGGAGTCTTCCTATTAGGGGCTTAGGTTCTACTAGACAAATTTTAGGTGATTACATTTTCCCCTCTTTGAATCGATGTGTGAGTAATAAGTTGATTCAAAGAATAGATTAAAGCTAAATCAAAGAATAACCTGATATGAAGCGATGAGACTATTTTTATAAAGCAAACTGACTCTGAACCTGATCAAATGAAGATTAATTAAAGATCAGATATATCAGCTCCAGACTTGATTGAGAAAAGACTGATGAGAGAGACCAAAGTATCTAGCTTGATATGATGCAATGAGACTAAATATCTATCAAAGAGCCCGAGATAACTATTTTGACAAGAATTCTAAGGAAGCCAATCACCTGATTGAGAGATAATACCAGATTGATATGAGTCCCGGTGAACCTTATATGCCCTGGGAGAAATGTTAGATTAATATAGGTCCTAATGAACCTGACATGCCCCAAGATATCAAATAGATGCATGTCCAAGTGACCTATATGAAGCAAGAAGATCACTCTTTTAGAGAGATGCAGAGAATCTCAACTTGATATGGTTCCTGGTGAAGATGAGATGCCCCAAGCCATGAAGCTTGAATTGATTAGCCAATTAGGATTGATTGCAAAAGAATATTTTCTATATTGTCATGCCCCCTCAGGATCAAAATTGAAATGAGGTAGAGAGGTTAAATCCCAATTGGATTGATCGAATAGGTTATTAGTAGAATTAGAATACAAATTGATTTGAGTGATTTTGAGGTCCTACTAACTTGATTTGACTAAATTTTAACCAAATTTGAAATCACTTAGATTTGATAGATTTGCATAAGATTTACCTTAGGGGTTCAAGAAATGAAGGTGGAAGCGAGCAGGAAGTGATAGCATCAATAGTCAACTGCATTTGACTAAGAAGGGTTGAATTTACAATTTGACTAGATAAATGATCTCAAATTTTGATTTCAATCTTGAAAATAGATTCAAAATGTCAAAATTAGCCAGGGTGCAATTTTTGCGGCATTTTGAGCACTTTGCAGGTACTCGATTAAGTTAATGAGGGATAGTTGTAGTTGATCACCTCGACAGAGAGAAAAGGAAGGATAGCTCAAAGGAAACCAAAAATGCAAAACTGAAATGTAGCTCTAGAATGGAAATGCATCCTAAGACATTAGTCAAGTCATTGATCCTATATCTATTTTTTTTATCATCATTTGAGTGTTCGGGACATCGAAGGTCAGTACAATCTTCACTAATGTGAGAGAGACCATAAAGATATGAATACAATCTTATCAGATAAGATATAGGAAACACATGTAAGCATCAAGGCATAAGTGCTGAGATGACTTGAATATGGTTTCCAGTTTTTTGTTGTAAGATTCCATCTGTACCAAGGCACATATGACCAAGATAACCATGAGTGTCATCTTATGTGCCACACACTAGAACCAAACAAGGAGGTAATTCCAATCTCACCTGTGTCCAAATAAAGAGGGTTGAGGTGTGTGTGACATTCCAGTCGCGATGGAGGCTCTTACCATAGACACCCAATTTGTTAGACATCTTAAGATCATTAAAACCACACCGCAAGAAGAAATCAAAGAAAAATGTGCTATGCCCCCAGTCGTGAGCCTCTAGTCATATAGAAATTGTTGAGCAACCTTAGAAGACATAAAAAGAAAAAATAAATGATAAAAACATCACACAAGAAAATAGTTCAACATATCTTTGTCATTTTAGTTTTCTAAGTTTCAAGTTTGTGTTGGGTGTTAAGGAACACCTTTGTGCTTGTGTCAAAGTGCAAGTGTGTAGAAAGTGCAGGATCTGATATGTGTTGAAAAACACAACAATGTCCATATTGGTAGTGTTAAGAAACACTATAGGATTGTTGAGAAACACCTGAGTAGCATGTCAATAGAAAATTGTCCATCGGGAAGGACTGATATACTAACTTAGGTTAAGCTCAAAATGTCGACCAAGTGATAAAGCATTGATAGCTCCGATAGGTAGTGTAGGATTGTCTCGAGGATAAAACTAAGACTAGTTCCAACCCATGACAATACAAAGGAGATGAAAAGCAAAAGAGGAAGGTAGAAATTAAGATGATGAGAGCACAAGAGCTCAACCACATGTTGATGTATGAAGCGCTAATTATAAGTGATTCATGTTTGCTAGGTTTTCACCACTTGGGATTCTTTTATTTTTGCTACTAAGGCGCCTATTTCCAAGTTTTCACCAAGGCACTTTTTTTATTTTTTTATTTTTTTATTTTTTATTTTTTTATTTTTGTGGATACATCAAGGCACCTGTTTCTAGGTTTTCACCAAGATGATCATTTCTTCAGGACTTTATATGCTTTTTAGAATTTTTCAGGGTCATATATGCTTTTTAGAATTTTTTCAGGATCATAAGTTGTTGTACAAGATGCAAAATGTCTAGCTATAGAATAATTTTAGGTGGAGGGCGTTGAGAGGCTCTTTGGGAACACCACCTTCTGGAGTAGCCAGTTGATAATCTCTAGAACCAAAAGTTGCAATAATGACAAAAGGACCCAACTAATTAGGTTCAAATTTTCCCTTTTGTTCTCTATGTTGTTGATTTTTTGGGTTCTCTCTCATAATGAGATCACAGACCTTAAATTCATGATGACATACCTTTTTTTTGTAGCCTTTATATATTCTCTTTTGATAGACCCTCAGATGGTCAAATACTACTTTTCTACGCTCATCAAGTAATTCCAGCTCTTGAAGTCAATAAATTCTACAATCTTGATCTGTGATTAGTCCATGTAGTGATACCCTAAGTGAAGGTATTTCAACTTCAATTGGTAAGACTAGTTTAGAACCATAAACAAAAGAGAATGGTGTAGCCCCTATAGGCATTCTGATGCTTTTTCAATAAGCCCATAAAGTGGGATTTAACTTTAAGTGCCAATCCCTTCCTGATTTGTTAACCATTTTGTGCAGGATTTTAAGGATTGTTTTGTTTGAAGCTTTCACCCATCTATTACCATAAGGATAGTAAATAGAGGAGGAATAATGCATGATGTGGAACTTAGTGCAGATCTCATTAATGTCATTATTCTTGAACTATCCTCCATTGTCTGTGTCAATTGAAGAGGGGATTCTGTACCTATAGATGATGTAGTTGAGTATGAACATGGCCGCCTATTTTCCTATTTCCTTGATAAGAGGTACAACTTCAACCCATTTTGTAAAGTACTTAGTAGCTGTGATAACAAACTTGTGCCTGTTGGAAGATGAAGGATGTATTTGACCCACAAGATCAAAATCCCATTGTTGAAACAAGCAGTGGGTAATGAAAGGCAATAGGTCCCAAGCCAGAGCATGAGTCAGGTTTATGTGGAACTAGCATTTTTTATAGGTTTTAGAAAATTGGACAACATCTTTTTCCATGGTAGGCCAGTAGTACCCTACTCTAAGAATTTTCTTTTCCTAGGACAAATTGTTCGAGTGCGATCCGTAGACATCCTCATGAACTTCCCTGAGTACATGGTCAAACTCCTCACACTCTAAAAACCTAAGAAGCGTACCATCAAGACCTCTCCTAAATAAGTCATTGATGATGATTATATACCAAGAGGAATTTTAGATGAGATTCCATTTTTCATTCCTGGAAAGGGTATCAAGGATAGTTTTGTCTTTCAGGTAGGCATAGATTCAACTATAGAGGGAAGTGTCAGGAGCGATGATAGTGTAAAAAATTTAGGATTTAGGTGTGTCATAAGAAGGAAAAGGGAGTTATTCCACCAGGAAGTTAGAGTGAAGTTGATGCTCTTCCAATTATAACATTGAGGCTAAAGTATCCATAGCATATGTTGTTATGTTCTCTGCATGTGGTTGTTGTTGGAAGGTGACAAGCATGAAGTATTTCTTTAGATCATCAATTAGGTGCTTGTATGGAAAGAGATTCTCGTATTTAGTTTGATATTCATTAGTGACTTGATTAATCACAAGCTAAGAGTCACCATAGACATGAAGTTCTTCGATCTTCCATTCAATAGCCAATTTGAGTCAATTAGCCAAACCTTCATATTTTTCTATATTGTTGGTGCATGGGAAGATCATTTTATAAGCTTTGGGAATCTTGTAACCTTGGGGAGAAACAAAGAGTGCACCAAAACCTACACCTTACTAGTAAAAGAGCCATCAAAGTACATTTTCTAGGAATGTTGTGTTAAGTACAAAATGGATTCATCGGGAAAATTGGCCATAAGAGGTTGTGTATCTTGCAATGATGCCTCTGCTAGTTGATTTGCTAGTAGTTCTCCTTTGATTGGTTTTTTATTAGTATATGTGATGTCAAACTCACCGAGGATCATCATTCATTTAGCCAACCATCCAGTTAGTGTCACTTTACTTAGTAAGTACTTGATAGGATCAATTTTTGCAATCAGCTGTGTAGAGTAAGTAAACATATAGTGTCTAAAATTTTGAGAGACAAACACTATTGCTAGACAAACCTTCTCAATGACTATGTAGTTTAGCTCATAGGATACAAAAGTTCTTCTGATATAACAAATTTCTCGTTCACGTCCTTGATCATCATGTTGCGCAAGCAATGCTCCCAAAGAAGAAGTGGTAGCTAATATGAAGAGCAATAATAGTTTCCTAGGAATAGGATCCATTAGCATAGGAGGATTAACCAGTTACTCTTTAATATGTTGAAAGTGTTTGTCATAATCCTCGTTCCATTTGAAAGTCACGCCCTTATGTAGAGTATTAGTGAAGGGTTGTGCCTTATCAACTAGTTGTGAGATGAATCTCCTTATTGATTGTATCTTTCCTTGCATCATCCTCATTTGACTGATATTTCATGGTGGTTGCATCTTCATTATTGCTTTGACCTTGGCTAGATCTACCTCAATTCCCCATGCTGAGATAATGTATTCAAGAATTTTTCCAGAGGTGACCCCAAAAGTGCACTTCTTTGGGTTGAGAATTGACTTGAATTATTCCATTCTTGTGAAGATCCTATCCAGATCAACAAGGTGTATATCTCTAGTAGTTGATTTAGCCAATGCATCATCTACACACTCTTCCATGTTCTTGTGCATCATATCATGAAAATGGTCATCCTTGTGTATTGATACATTGCGTCAACATTTTTTCAGGTTGAAGGGCATGACATTCTAGTAGAAAGTAACCCAGGCACAAGTGAATTTTGTCTTTTCCTGGTCTTCAGGTGCGATGTGTATTTGATTATACCCAGAGAATACATCTGGTAACCAGCAGTAAGATCCACAATCATGTCTATGTTTGGTAGTGGGAAGTCATCTTTAGGGAAAGCTTTGTTCAAATCTCTAAAATCTATGCATATGAATATTGATTTGTCAACCTTTGAGATAGGTACAATGTTGGAGATCTAGTCACCATAGTCTATGGCTTGTATAAACGTAGCCTTGAGTAACTTCTCAAGCCCTACCTTAACTAGTAATGCAATATGAGGATGCATTTTTCTCAATTTTTATTTCACTGGTTTTGCACTTGGTGCAATAGATAAGTGGTGCATAATGAGTTTTGTATCCAATCCACCCATATCAGAATAAGACCATGAAAAATTGATCTTCTTTTCTATAAAGAACTGAATAAATTATTTCCTTTCATCTTCAGAAAAATATTGTATGAGATGTATGATTTGTGGATTTTTAGTTGTACCCAAGCTCACCTATTGTGTAATATTTGTAAGCATTGATGATTCTTCCTGAAAATGTTGAGGGAGGATATCAAGTATCTCATCTGTAGATGCCTTAGGATTTTTTTCTCACCATTGGATACGTCTTTTATTTTTACTATTTTTGGATCTGACACTACCATAGAGTGGGTTTCACCATCAAATCACCCTTTTGTTTTGTTTTTTCTTTTGTGACTAAGATACTTGATATCTTCCACTAACATGCTGCCACTCATTGTGCTGGTGGAAGAGGGAAGAGGTTCAACAACATTGAGGTAACATGATAGGGTATGATCATTGGAAAAGTATAATATGTTTATGGGCTTTGAAGTATTCCAATCAATTAGCTCTGGGTAAACAAGTGGTAAGGAATCAATAGGCTCAAGAGGAAAGACTTTGGTATCATCATCATCGTCCAGGGCTGCTGAAGATAGGTCAAGAAAGTTATCTTCCCTAGAGTTTTCTTGAGCGCAACTTTTTGAAGGATTTCTAGAGAAATGATGAGGTGTATTCTATGAACCTAACTGTCTTGATCTAGCCCCAAAATGATGATCAAGGTCTCATTCCACCTCCTCTCTTTGATGTAGGAATCTTTGTAATAGAACCATCATAATCCTAGATTGTGAGTCAAAGTTCCAATTGGTGTTCTAAGGGATAATTGTAGGAGGACTATTATTAGGAAACTCTTCTTCTTTGAACGAAGCTAGAACATGAGGTATGATAATAGGTTTATAGTCGAATGATCTGGATGATCCTTTGGATCCCATTGTGTGTTGGAGCTTTCACCAATCTCAAAAGTAGAAGTAGGAGCATACTTATGAATGACATTAACCTCTATATCTATCGTAGCATCAGATAGCTGGTCCCATTCATATTGATGGGAATCAGTTTGACTACAGACAGATCATCCTAGGTATTGAGCTATGGTCATAGGAGCTTCTTCATCATTACTCTCTTTTTTTGCAATGTGTCTCTCAATTTCATCAAGATTAAGGTCTATCATATTATATTGGATGTCTTGAGTATCAACTATTTGATTGGGTGTTTGGGTATCTAAAGCTTGAGAGAAGTCCCCATAATCCAACATAGGTAAGCATGGTAACCTGGGCTACCTGGACTCTCCAAATGAGTCAATGAATCAAGGTAAATCAAGGATGTGTGTGATGCTAACAAGTTTCCCCTAGTTAGGGTGTCTCTCCTTCATAGGATATTCTTGGTTCAACTCATCTTCTTGGTCTATAGGTATATGTAATAGTCTTTCATAAGCTTTGGGCACAATGTCCTTATCCTCATCGTTAGAGTCTCCTAGTTTGTCAAATATAGGACCACTTGCAGATGATGGTGCAAATTTATGTTCCCGATATCCCACTCCTGTTTTGTCCCCATGGTTACAGAATTCAATGTGCAAAGGCTCAATAAGGCCAATTATTTTCCAAGAGGAATTTTTCCATTATATCCAATTTTTTGTATGAGGTGATAACCTATACCATATTTCTCAGGAATTTTTTTAACATATTTCACTTCTTATTTAGATTCTTTGACTTTGTATAGCCATTGTAAAATAAATTTATCCTCATTTTCTTACTCAAGAGAGATTCTCACATTGACCATACCCATTCCTTCATGAATTATTGGAGTAGAGGTGCTAGCAAGTTGGAAGGATGAAGATGATTTCCCATAAGATCTAGGTGAAATAGGCAGGTTGATCATAGAACATGAAGCATCTAGCTTATACTCCCCCATTCTATTGTCTTTTATACTCAGGCTCTTCTGAAAGGCATCCAGTGTTGCTTGTTTAGATATTTCTATTTTGTGGTTCCTCAAGGCTTCCTTATTGTGTGGAACCATGTTTTTAGCTTGTTTCACATTGTTGCAAGTATAAGTCGACTCTGTAGGAATTGTAACCTCAATTCCATTATGAGGAAATTTAATGCATTGATGGTATGTTGAAGGTATTGCTAACATTTCATGAATCTATGGGCAACCAAGAATTATGTTTCATGTGAGTGAGAGGTCCAAGACTTGACAAATAACATCTCATTGAACAAGACCTACTTGGATGGGTAAGACTACCATACCTTTAGAAGAGAATTTCTCTTCATCATATGATTTGATTGTGATTTTTCATTTGGGATTGATAGAATTCTCTGAGAAACCAAGAGCCTTAACCAAGTTGAGCATGCAGATATTCAAACCTACACCTCCATATATCAAAATGTGTTTTACCCTATGCTTATGTATGATGACTTCAATATGGAGAGGCTAGTTGTGGAGGTGACTGATATATTTGTCATCTTCTTCTGAAAAGGTTAGATAATGTGGGGAATCTAGATGAATGACCATGGACTAGAACTTGTCTACATCTAGGTCCTTAGAAAAATTAGCCGCTAAGAGGGCTTAATCGAGAATCTCCCGATGGGCAGGAGATATTTTAAGCAATTAAAGGATTGATATCTGAGCTAGCATGCACTGAAGATGATCAACTAGATTATAATCACGTGTTGTACATGAGGTAGTTTTTTTGGACCCTTGGTTCATTGGTTGTTTGGAAGAGGGGGAGGAAGAACCTACTGTAGAAGTTGAGAAATCCAACTTCACAAAACGCCAAGAACACCTGCATGCAAATAACTTGTTGCTGAAAGGAAACCAAGATGACAAAACGCAAGGGCTTGGAAAATCTCAGCGGTGTGAGAGAAATTTTATTCCAAGATAATGAGAAATAATTACAAGAGTTCAACCTATAAGGTGAACAAAACCCTAAAACTAGAAAAGCTAGGTTGCACATTATAATTAATAAAGATATTAATTATAATGTACCTAAGAGATAGCTTAAGTAAAAAAGAGTAATAAAACTAACTATTTACTCTAACACCCCCCCTTAAGTGAAGCTCAGGAGGTAAGCTAACCTAGCATAGCTATGAAAGTAGGAAATGGGTCCCGGCAACAAGGCCTGATCAGGTACCCAATACAAGGAAATCTTTGTAAACTAGAGACAAAGGAGAAAACCCAGTGGGAAAAACTCCTCTCCAAAAAGAGATATAAAAGCAAGCAAAAGACAAAAAATGACTTCAAGAGACTCTCTCAAAGCCATAAGTACAATGCATTCTACCAACCCCCCCATGAGAGAGGGTCAGGGCTCCAAAGCCCTCCCAGAATGAAAGAACCCTTGGAACAATGAATGAACCACTATGACTCCAATACAAAGGAGTGAAAGATAGTGAACACTAAAGAGGCACCCTCAAAAGATGAGGTGTCACTAGAAGGCTGAGCTCATGCTCAAAGGAGTAGACACGAGGATCCTGAAAGGGAATCCCCAATGTAGGTGGTATGACAAGTGTGCTGACACTGTCAAGAGAGAGGAGATGAATGCCCTTTGTAGAATCCTCAACAACCACACCAGGTGGCTTGATGAATGCAGCTGGAGGGTTTGGCAGTGCTGAAGAAGAGTCCTGCTAAAGAGAAGAAACCCCAATAAGAGGAGGGGAGGAAGTCATAGAAGTGGTCTCAAGAACAACATAGAGGTTCAAGTGACCTAACTGTCCCACATGATGCTCTCATGCAAGAGGAGAGCTGTGAGCCGATAATGGAGATGGTGGACCAAAGTGTGAGAAGGTGTAGAGATGAGTGGAAGGATCAACTGTCCCTGTAGCAATAATGCCACTTGTCACACTATCCTGGATGAAGACTGAATCAGCCGTGAACTCAACTATCTTCCTTGACCCAGTGAGTGTAATTTGATAAATCAAGAGAAGGTTTGCAGACAGAGATGGAACATACAATACATCATTGAATGTGCCATCCTAAATGCGTACTGAACCTTTCCCGTAGATTGTCATAATAGTGTTATTCCCCATGAGAATGTGAGGAATAGGAGAAGCCTCAATAGATGAGAAGATCTCTGGAGAAGATGTCATATGGTGAGAAGCACTAGAATCCAGTATCCAAGGGACCTGTGAAGGGGATGCAACGAAAGCCCGTAGTGCATGACCCTATCCAAAATCCTGTCCAGATGTCAAAGATGAGGTAGAAGACTTAAAAGCAGACCCCTGTGAGGTAGAAGATGGAGAGGAAACAATGCTCTTTTGAAGAAGAGCTTGCAAATCTACAATCTATTTCTCATAGCCATCAAATCTCTTCTGAAAACAATGTGACTCATCATGAGGCCCCTTCTAACAATAGGAACATGTAGGGCTCTCAGTCTTCTATTTCTCCTTCTTAGAAGAAGATGGTGGGCCAGTAGACTATTGAGAAGAGGAATTAAATGTCTTCTTTAGCTTCTGCTTTTGTGTATCCTGAGGTGTCTTGGCAAGCAATGCCTGGGATTATGAACCTATAAGCAAGTCCATCTGATTGAGCTTGGACTGCTCAGGAGTCAACCTGTCATAGAAGGTCTCAAAAGAGGGCATAACATGTTGTGCACCCAGTGCATCCATAGTGGAGTAGAAGGTAGAAGTAAAAATCTAATAAGGGCCACAAAGCTTTGAGAGTATCAGAAAGATACACTCATCATCTGACTTTGTCTTTCTAGCAACTTATAAAATAGAACGAAGAGACTTGAACTTCATCAAGAAGTCCTCAATGCTGGTGAATGATTCAGGTACCAAGGAGGTGAACTCTGCATCTATCTGTAGAACCCTGAACTAATTCATTATGCCAAAAAAGGTGGAAAACTTGTCCCACATAGCCCTGGGTGTGGTCAAACCATCTAAGTGGAACAACAACCCATCTGAAATGTTCATTGCAATGAGGCTCGTTGCCTCATCCATCCTATTTCTCTGCATAAGAGCCTCGTAAGGCCTCTGTAGAACTGGCTGAGCTACATTGAGGCATGACCATAGCCCTTTTTCCATAAGCAATCTGGTTGTGCTTTCCAAGTGTGATAGTTGTGAGGTGTAAGGCGGGCGACAAAAGAGTCCGCCATTGAGAGAAAGAAGACAGAAGTAGAAGGGTATTTTTGAAGTAAATTATAGAAAGTAAAGAACACCCCCCATAGAGTATAATACTATCCCCCATACACAAAAAAGTACTATGAAAGCATAAGAAATGAGAAAAAAACATGAGTTCCAGAAGCAGAATAGGAGCATAGAAGAAGGTGTGTCTTTGACTACAAAAACTAGTAATCAAATAGAGAAATCAGGAAGTGAAACCTGCACAAGAGTGACGGGCTTATAAAGACCTTTTTGACAATATATCATATGTCAAATTTTGAGTTCATATGAGCCCTATAGGACCAAAAAAGCCCAGGTACCCCCAAAATGCAAGCTCCCTAGAAAAATCCAGTCACTGGAAAAAAGTTGACGGCTAATCTGCACGTCAAGAGCCCATCGATGATGTCATCATGACCAGGGCTGATGTCATCATTGAAAAAAGAAATAGTTGCTAGAAAATTCAAAAAATTGGTCAGAAAAAATTGTCGAAAATGTTTTTCGGCAGGTGACATCACCTATTGTGCCGGCGGGCGGCGCAGCGGTGGCAGGCTGAGCGGAGGCTGGGTGGGGGTGGCACGGCGGCGTGGTGGTGGGAGGCTGAGTGGAGGCTGGGCGGGGGTGGTGCCAGGTGGGCGCGGTGGCGACGCGTTGGCTGCGCCCCAAAAAACATAGAAAATTGCACATTTTTCAAGTTTTTTAAATTTTTTTTTCTCATTTTGCATGTCGTATGACCCGAATAGGCTGTAAAATTCACCCAGAAGCTCTGGAGACCAAACAAGTTGAGTTTTATATAGAAATAGGGGTTTTTGGGCCTTTTGGATGCAATCGTGAGGTCGGATTTTTCCCAAAGTGCTCCAAAAAAAAAGACCCCCCAGATCCAATAAAAAATAATAGAGAAAAGACCAGAGGAGCTATGGCTTTCATCTTCAAATCATGGCTCCAAAAGCTCAGACTAGACAACAGCAACAGGAAAGCTCTGATACCATGTAGAAGTTGAGAAATCCAACTTCATAGAGTGCCAAGAACACCTGCATGCAAATAACTTGTTGCTGAAAGGAAACCAAGAAGACAAAAAGCAAGGGCTTGGAAAATCTCAGCGGTGTGAGAGAAATTGTATTCCAAGATAATGAAAAATAATTACAAGAGTTCAACCTATAAGGTGAACAAAACCCTAAAACTAGAAAAGCTAGGTTGCACATTATAACTAATAAAGATATTAATTATAATGTACCTAAGAGATAGCTTAAGTAAAAAAGAGTAATAAAACTAACTAATTACTCTAACACCTACTCCTCATAAAGTGATTTTACTCTGAGAGTTAGTTATTGGATTAGAGGATTCAACCTGAGTCTTACTTTTGATCTTGATGACATTGATAGTACGGTCAAAGGACTCAAGCATGTGGATCACATTATCATTGTCAGAGTATGTGTAGCCCACCTTATTATCTTTTAGTTTAGATGACTCCCCTCTTTCATATTTAGAAAAAGTATCTTTAAAGGCCTTATGATATGTGTTCGTATGAGGGGGATCAATCACAATTATCGCATTATCAATTAGATCTTGGATTAAATGTTTAAGCTTCATGCAATAATTAATTTTGTGGCCTTTATTACAATGATAATTGCAATAGTGGTTATCATTCCACCACTTAGGCTTAATCTCAGGATTGTATGGTTTAGAATTGTCAGGAAATGTGATGATCTTGTTAGCCAAAAGTGTCTTCAGGGCATTCTTAAGTGACTCTCTAAGGGGAGTGAATTCTCTCTTAAGCCTAGGGATCCATGACCTATCTCTGTTACTTTCAATTTTAGATCTCTATTGGGTACACTTGTTAGCTTTCACTACTTGAATGTTAGTAGAGAGATTGAAAGCTAGCTCCTTGGGTTTGCTAGGGATAGATGCAGAGGTTGTACCCACAATTCCATCATTGATGACATCCTTGGTTTTGGTCCATAACTTATGCTTATCCTTATTATTCTAGTTATTAGAAGAAGATTTATGTTGTAGGGTAATCTCTCCTTTTCAACAAGGACATCCTCTATGTGAATAAATGTTTCAACCAATTTTTCAAATGAGGTGTGAGTTTGCATTTGCAGCACATAGTTCATTTCAGGAACCAAAGTGTTTATAAATACATCAATCTTCTCAGTCTCATAAATTTTTCAATGATATCTAGCAAACATTCTTTTCCACCACTGAAGGAATGTAACGAATGGTTCTCTCACATGTTGCTTTGTATTGCACAAGTCAAGCATGGTAACAGTGTGAGAGATGTTGTAGGAGTATTGTTGGATGAACTTCTAAAAAATCTCATCAAAGGTCTTAATGCTATGGGAAAGTGAGGTAAACCAACTCATAGCTTGGCCACTGAGACCTTGAGGAAAGAGTCTCATAAGATAGATTTGTTTGTGCATAAACTCCATGCTTAAGGTACAAAATTTGTGCACATGGTCCTAAGGATCTTTGTTGCCATCATATTTATCATACTTGGGGATCTCCACCTTGGATGGGAAAGGTGACATGTAGGTATTTATGTCCAAGGGGAAAGAACATATCATTTGGAGTGAATACTTGTTGGAGGGATAATCCTTGTCCTTTTTGAGTTGTGAAATCTCACAACGTAGATCCTGGAGTTGTTTTCTAATAGTTGTGAGAGGAGACTCTTCCTCTTTTTGTAGTAAGCCATCTAAATCAAAGTCAGGGGGAAGTTTCACACCCATAGAGGCAAGATTCATAAAATATTAGTCCTTGAATCATGATGACTTACATCACTTTATGGAAATACTTTTCCTCTTGACACTTTCAAATTTACTCTTGTGTAGGTTCTTCATCCTCAGAGGAGTCAAAATCATGCCCTTTGTGAGTACCCCAATTATAGGTTGACATGTTGATTTGATCGTAATTCTCAGCATGGGTAAAGGGTACTGACTGGTAAACATGAATTTGATGCAAAGGTTCTTCATGAAAGGATGGTCCAGGGGTATTGTTACCATTATTTTTTACTCTGTTGGAGGCCTAATTACTAGATGAGCTACTGTACCCTAGTTTGCCTTATTAAGTGGTCTTGCTTAATATTTGCATTCATTTTTTATTGCAAGTACATGAAAGGGAAAATAGATAAACTGCATCTAAGATTACATGTGCCAATATTCTGAATATGTTGTATAGAAAGAAAGAACTAAAAAGGAAAATTATCTGAGCTCACACATGCTATGAGCATAGCCATTGCTAGAATTGCATAAATGAGTGCAAATATACATATATAATGAAGCATAGATGCAGGGGTACCAGACATTGCCTAGTAATGAGACTTGATCTTCAGTGTGCCCGGTGTGCTCCTGTGATCCTGAACCTATAGAGAGAGAAAAATAGAGGGGTTAGATCCAATGGATCTAAGCAATGAATGGTGTCACAACATCTATAAGCATGCATATGTGCACTCAGCTATACACCTCTGGCACGGGCTATGCTCAGGACATGTGCATCAAGGAGCCTCTGGAAATAAATGAAATATCATTGTTTTTCCCTAATATGTTTGTTCCATGTGCAGAGATAGAAGAAGCTGATTCGTAACAAATAGTAGAATACAGCATGGAGATATTCTAAAGCATGATGAGCGTTGGTGTACACATCTTATTGACATGGAGGCATTAAAAAGCATAGATCGAAGATGCCAGATAGCAAATGAAGAATGAAAGCAATACCAAATATGGAACAATCAACATGATGTTCATGCTCTCAAACCATGACAGTGAGCACAATCTAACTTCAATGAACATATTCAATCCTAATGACATGGTGAGGAGACAACAAGTGAATGCCCTATTCCTATGTTCTCAGGTTGAGCATGTAATAACAGCAAGTGGCATGTAGCATAACATAATACAATAAAAGGCATGATAAGCTCGGGTCTTCGAGACATCAAATTTATGCAAAGATTCAAACAATCAAATACCATGCCCTAGTATGTGCTCAGGCTATGTGATTAAGCAGCAGCAAATACCATTAACAATAGCAGTGATCATATATATTCAGGGATGACAATGGCGCTACAACAAACACAAAATCCATGCCCTTGAGATACAGAAGAGGTACAATACCAGTCCCCTAGTCGGCATTAACGGTGGTCTCAATAACAATGCAAAAGGAAATGAAACTACAAATAACATGGATGCCCTAGTTTTGTAACAATGCCCTCAGATACAACAATTTGCTAAGAAATGGCAACACAAAAGATCATTGCCCTCAGCTTTAACAAAGGAAATCAAATAAAGAGGCAAGGAAATTGAATGCACAGTGATATCAACAGTGAACAAGTAATGAAGCAATAGATACAATAGAGAAATCAAATCAAACTGAGCCCTAACAGATGCAATGAAAACCAGTACCAATACTATAAAAATGTAATGAGTAATGAATCAGATAAGCCTACCTCGAGATCAAATTGTCGAGATCATGCTGCTATTTCTAATTCAGTAATGGAAGTTGCCATTCGAGACTATAGTAGGTTTGGAATGTGCCAGATGTCGAGTTGCAGATGTTGTCGACAGAGTCCACTCATTTTTGATCAAGGGTTTTCAATAGCATGCTAATCTTTTTGTCTCCTATTTTTTTAGGGTTGAGGATTATTTTCTATAAGATGCTAAAATATTTCACGGGGCATGGATCTATTTTAATTAATATAGTTACCTCTTTTGAGGTAAATATATTAATTATTTTGATGCCAATAAATTTCTAAACGTGGTAGTCAATTTTGACTAAGGAGATGAATATTATATTGAAACCATATATTTTGACATGGGGGGTTATCTTTTTAGGATGCAATTATGTGTCAAATGGATATACAAAGTTGTAAACATTTCAAATATGTTTTCCCCTTCTATTTAGGGTTGAGAACTATTTGTTAATGTATTTAGGATCCATCTTATTTGGCATAGTGAGTGGGATATGTTTTTAAATGTAAATGTCATTGCTCTTATTCATTGTATGATATTTGACAGGTGGTGTTTTTATAAATCGCTGTCAGATTATCAATTACAGACATGACTTAGTGGGTTAGTAGTCTTCCTTTGACTACCTATTTTTAGGGACCCCACTTTTTCTGTCCCCCTAGATTCTCGGGAATTGGGCATCCGAATTTCAGAGTGGCATGATCATGGTCCTAGTGGCAGATTTTTCTAATTTTGGTGAAGTAGTGGACTTCAATGCAGATTCTACAGATTTTCTATATATGCCTCTCACTTTTGGTGATTGAAGGCGAGTTCTTCTTTCGCTCATTCTCACGAGGTGAATGTTGTAGCTCTTGGAGAAGCAATCTGATATTTTGACTCCTTTTATTCCAGTTAATAGCAATCATCCTTCTTTTCTACAACCTTGTGAGTTGATTTGATGAATTTGATGTCATGTACTGTGATTGAAACTTGATCCTTTACTTGTTATTTTGTTCATTTTGATGTTTTCAAGCATTGGTTTTTTCTAAGGTTTCAATCTGTGTGCGTTTATATGTGTTTGAGTTGTGGAATCCATTTTCCCTTCTCATTTACAACCAACACCTGATTATTTTCTAAGGGAAGAATCAAATTTGAGAAGAGTTGTGGTGTTTAGGTTATATGCTGGATTACATTGTGAGTCTATTTTTAGTTTGTGGATCTATCTAGTTTGGTGAATCACCTAAGTTTAAATTTTAGTTATTTCATTTTTATGCAATCTCTCTCTCCCTTCCCTTCAAGTTCAGTTTAGTTCAGGTGATACAAATGTGGAAGCCGACCCTTAATCCAGAGGTTTACTCTCAATGAAGTAGTCCCACATCCTGAGAGTATTCCCATGTTTCATGGGATTGCTAGGTTACATACTTAGCCATCATGGGTGCAATCCCTAGTGACAATAATTTTTGGCACGCCCGGTGGGAGAACTTTGTTTCCCATCATTCACTGAGATTTTGGTGTGATCTCAGTGCAATCAGCCTTCAAGAGGTGGTTTATTTCTAGCACTATGGTGACTCTAAGAAAAATCTACTGGTTTAAGTAGTTCAAGTGCTGATAAGTTTCAAAAATATCTTTTTACCAGCTTATTTGATGAGCAAGCATGTCATTCCATAATGCATATTCTCCCTATCACCCCCCATATCATGAAAAGGCCACCGATGTGCAGGCATTCAATCCATATCAAGCTGGCCAAGTAGCAGCATATAGTCAAAATAGCCCAGCAACAACAAGTTACCAGCATGCACTACCATACCCTCCCACCCAGCATCGGGCATCCTGGCAGCATTCCTATCAACCACCATATGAAAATTATCCTAAGCCTATTTTCAGTCCAAGCTACCACACTTCAGGAGGATATCAATATATTCAGTATGCCCCCGGTCAATATGCTCTTGTACAGGCCTATGATCAAGATCTCCAATAAGAAGGATCATGGGCATGGGCTCAAAGACAACAAACTCAGAGTTATAACCAGAAGCAAGGAGATCATGAGGTCATTGCTACCCCGATGCAAGAAATCTCACCAGATCCACCTAAGAGCAATACAGATTTAATGCAGTCTTGGAGACCCTCATGGACCTTGTATCCAAGTTATGAGATGCCAGCTCTGATTAAGGAGGAGATCCAAAAAAAGATACCCCATGCTGCTGAAGAGAACCTAGAAGCTTTACAGACCAGATAGGAGACTCACAAGGTACAAATCCCAAGTTTCTTGCTTGGTAAGTCCACTAGCACTCCTATTGAAATTCCAAGCTTTAGGATTTCTCCTTCAGTTCAGAATCCTAGTCAATAGGAACCTAATCTCCATGCATTTTTTGAGCCTATTCATGACCCTATCTCAAAATTCTAGCCACTCCAATCTATTCCTATAGATGAGACACCTAGAGGGTTTGACTTCCTATATGATAGTGAGCCTGTCCTGCAGCAGATAAAGCCCTATAAGCCAATTCCTAAAGAGCCCCCTACACCTCATAGTATTTCAGGCCACCAGAAAGAGGATGAATCTTGTCTCTTAGAGGTAATTTTTCATGATGATCATGAGGAAAAAGTAGATTTATTACATAATGATGGATTAGAGCAGCCAAATAAGGGCCAGAGAGTAAGTGGAGAAGGTGAGACACTAACTGATTTATTTGAGGAGATGCTTTCTTATATTGAACAAGATGAAGTAGTGCAAGATTTACTCTTTAAGCTCTCTAATTATGATAAGGAAAATGATACAACTGCTACTAACTTAGAACAACAAGATGATTTTGATTCTATAATTGATGTTTTCTGCTCCACTCTTGTTGATGCTCCCTATCTTCCTAATAAAGATAATGGCTTGCATTTTCTTGAAGAAAAGATTGTGTTTCAGGAGGTTCATGTTGTACCAGTAATAGAATCTGGGCTTATTTGCAATAAAGTGGTGGATGAATCTAAAGAATCATGTTTCTTGGACCATGAGGAGGGGCCAGAGATTGTTAAGAAGATGATACAGTTGGATAGCTTCGATGAGCTGTTGGTTGTTCCAACTGATGAAGAGGACGATCCTCTAACTATAGAAGAAGAAATTTTGTGGCAGACTATCATGGAGGGGTGAAGTTTTGATCAACATGCTGAAGATGCTCGTAAGATGCATACTAAGCAGTAGGAGAGGCCTGGTTTTATGCTCTCAAGGGGGTGTCCTATTAGATATCTAGCCTAGATGGGATCAAACAAAGCATCCATACACAATGATTTAGTAGAGGGTGATGTCAAGAGTCCACTTCTTGGTGATTAGGAGTTCATTTAGCCTCATCAGACTCCCTGGGAGGACAACACCTATGATCTATTTGAGGTTAGTAGTCTAGTATGCCAAATTCAAAGGTTGATATGCCATACAGTTCAGAACATTTTTCTGTTCCATGTTCTCTTTGTTGGCATAAAAAATGAAAAGTATAATATTTTGAGGAGAATGGGAAGTTATTTCAACAATCCAGTTAATGGATTTGTTTAACCAGTTTGCTGAGACTGGTTAGAGTAGGGTAGGATAGGAGTTTCTAGTTTTCTGTGTTTCCTAAGTGCCTAGCACAAGCTTGTTTCCAGTTTAGTTTTCAGTTTGAGTAGCAATAAGCCTGAGTAGTTTTCTCAGGCAGTCAGCTTCAATTTTGTTGGAGAGAAGGAGGTTGTTTCAATTGGGAGCCAAGTTCAGTTCTATGGCTTATGACTCTGTGCCCAATGGATCTATAAGGTAGCTGGTCAATATGCTTAGCAGGCAAGCACTCCATAGACGTCACCAGAATGTTACTATTATTTTTACTCTGTTGGAGGCCTAATTACTAGATGAGCTACTGTACCCTAGTTTGTATTATTAAGTGGTCTTGCTTAATATTTGCGTTCATTTTTTATTGCAAGTACATGAAAGGGAAAATAGATAAATTGCATCTAAGATTACATGTGCCAATATTCTAAATATGTTGTATAGAAAGAAAGAACTGAAAAGGAAAATTATCTAAGCTCACACATGCCGTGAGCATAGCCATTGCTAGAATTGCATAAATGAGTGCAAATATACATATGTAATGAAGCATAGATGCAGGGGTACCAGACATTGCCTAGTAATGAGACTTGATCTTCAGTGTGCCCGGTGTGCTCCTGTGATCCTGAACCTGCAAAGAGAGAAAAATAGAGGGGTTAGATCCAATGGATCTAAGCAATGAATGGTGTCACAACATCTATAAGCATGCATACGTGCACTCAGTTATACACCTCTGGCACAGGCTGTGCTTAGGACATGTGCATCAAGGAGCCTCTGTAAATAAATGAAATATCATTATTTTTCACTAATATGTTTGTTCCATGTGTAGAGATAGAAGAAGTTGATTCGTAACAAATAGTAGAATACATCATGGAGATATTCTAAAGTATGATGAGCATTGGTGTACACATCTCATTGACATGGAGGCATTAAAAAGAAGAGATCAAAGATGCCAGATAGAAAATGAAGAATGAAAGCAATACCAAATATGGAACAATCAACATGATGTTCATGCTCTCGGGCCATGATAGTGAGCACAATCTAACTTCAATGAACATATTCAGTCCTAATGACACGGTGAGGAGACAAGAAGTGAATGCCCTGTTCCTATGTTCTCGGGCTGAGCATGTAATAACAACAAGCGACATGTAGCATAACATAATACAATAAAAGGCATGATAAGCTCGGGTCTTCAAGACATCAAATTTATGCAAAGATTCAAATAATCAAATACCATGCCCTAGTATGTGCTCAGGCTATGTGATTAAGCAACAACAATTACCATTAACAATAGCAGTGATCATATATATTCAGGGATGACAATGGCGCTAAATCAAACACAAAGTCCATGCCCTCGAGATACAGAAGAGGTACAATAATAGTCCCCTAGTCGGCATTAATGGTGGCCTCAATACCAATGCAAAAGGAAATGAAACAACAAATAACATGGATGCCCTAGTTTTGTAACAGTGCCCTCAGATACAACAATTTGCTAAGAAATGGCAACACAAAAGATCATTGCCCTCAGCTTTAACAAAGGAAATCAAATAAAGAGGCAAGGAAATCAAATGCACAGTGATATCAATAGTGAACAAGTAATGAAGCAATAGATACAATAGAGAAATCAAATCAAACCGAGCCCTAACAGATGCAATGAAAACCAGTACCGGTACTATCAAAATGTAATGAGTAATGAATTAGATAAGCCTACCTCGAGATCAAATTGTCGAGATCATGCTGCTATTTCTAATTCAGTAATGGAAGTTGCCATTTGAGACTGCAGTAGGTTTGGAATGTGCCAGATGCCGAGTTGCAGATGTTGTCGACAGAGTTCACTCATTTTCGATCAAGGGTTTTCAATAGCATGCTAATCTTTTTGTCTCCTATTTTTTTAGGGTTGAGGATTATTTGCTATAAGATGCTAAAATATTTCACGGGGCATGGATCTATTTTAATTAATATAGTTACCTCTTTTGAGGTAAATATATTAATTGTTTTGATGCTAATAAATTTCTTAACGTGGTAGTCAATTTTGACTAAGGAGATGAATATTATATTGAAACCATATATTTTGACATGGGGGGCTATCTTTTTAGGATGCAATTATGTGTCAAATGGATATACAAAGTTGTAAACATTTCAAATATGTTTTCCCCTTCTATTTAGGGTTGAGAACTATTTGTTAATGTATTTAGGATCCATCTTATTTGGCATAGTGAGTGGGATATGTTTTTAAATGTAAATGTCATTGCTCTTATTCATTGTATGATATTTGATAGGTGGTGTTTTTATAAACCGCTGTCAGATTATTAGTTACAGACATGACTTAGTGGGTTAGTAGTCTTCCTTTGACTACCTATTTTTAGGGACCCCACTTTTTTCATCCCCCTAGATTCTCAAGAATTGGGCATCCGAATTTTAGAGTGGCACGATCATGGTCCTAGTGGCAGATTTTTCTAATTTTGGTGAAGTAGTGGACTTCAATGCAGATTCTATAGATTTTCTATATATGCCTCTCACCTTTGGTGATTGAAGGCGAGTTCTTCTTTCCCTCATTCTCACGAGGTGAATGTTGTAGCTCTTGGAGAAGCAATCTGATATTTTGACTCCTTTTATTCTAGTTAATAGCAATTGTCCTTCTTTTCTACAACCTTGTGAGTTTATTTGATGAATTTGATGTCATGTACTGTGATTGAAACTTGATCCTTTACTTGATATTTTGTTCATTTTGATGTTTGCAAGCACTGGTTTTTTCTAAGGTTTCAATCTATGCGCGTTTATATGTGTTTGAGTTGTGGAATCCATTTTCCCTTCTCATTTACAACCAGCACCTGATTATTTTCTAAGGGAAGAATCAGATTTGAGAAGAGTTGTGGTGTTTAGGTTATATGCTGGATTACATTGTGAGTCTATTTTTAGTTTGTGGATCTATCCAATTTGGTGAATCACCTAAGTTTAAATTTTAGTTATTTCATTTTTATGCAATCTCTCTCTCCTTTTACCTTCAAGTTCAGTTTAGTTCAGGTGATACAAATGGGGAAGCCGACCCTTAATCCAGAGGTTTACTCTCAGTAAAGCAGTCCCACATCCTGAGAGTATTCCCATGTTTCATGGGATTGCTAGGTTACATACTTAGCCATCATAGGTGCAATCCCTAGTGACAAGAGGTATCATAAATATATTTTCCTCTCATATTAGATGTTACCTTATAGGAATGACTACAAGTTCTAACTGGCATGGAAGATAGATTGAGAAACTAATAGTAATGAGGTTACTAAACTAGTGTAAGAAGATCTAGGTAATGATAGCTTTGTCTCAAGAGTGAGTAATAGATAAAGAGGCATCTAAAATAAGGTGCAAGGTGTGTGTGTGAAAATTGTACCTGATCTGTAGACACAACACTCAGTAAAACATTAGAGGTTAGCTATAATCGAAATCGTGCAAAATTGAAAGCTATCTAACCAAGCGATTTACTACCTTCTAGTAGGTGCGAGATTAATGTTCTCAGATTATTATCGAGATCAGTGACCTAGACGACACCTAAATGAAGGATTTGAATGCAAAAGATGGATATGAAATTGAATGCAATTAAGCTATTTTTTTGGATTTTATGATGCAATAAGAATGATAAACTGATATGATATGAATGCTATTGAAAACTGATATGCTATGCTAATCTAACAATGATATGAAATATGAATGCAAAAATAAGATTGATCTCACAAAGATGTCGATTCGCAAGAGCTTTGATTCTTCAATTCCAATGCTCCAGTGTGATTGTGCAAAATATGAGATGAGATTGTGAAGAGCTGAGCCTTGGTTTTATAGAAATCCGGGGCTTTGGAGATGCATGGGAAAAGCCATAAATCACTCAAATTGATTTTTGAGTTATTTTTAAATAAAGGATAATTAACTCACAAAAACATGCAAAAGCTAAGTTTTAACTCAAAATAGAGTTAAGCTTTAATTGATAATTGATAGTTGTCTGCTTTTATGATTGTGCATGTTTTATTTATGAATTAATTTAATAATAAAGTGATTTATTTCCAACTTAACTGCTTTTAAAAATAAAATAATTGATTTATGGGTTAATCAATTATTTAATCAAACTTTTATTAAAAACTATATTATTAAATAATGACAACTTGCTTTAATTAATTAAATAAGAATTTAATCAATTATTCATACGATATTAGATTTATTGTCAAAATTAAATAATACAATTAATAATAGATATAATTAAATTTAATTACACAATTAAATGGCAAAATATTAAATCTAATTAATTAAATATGAAAATATTCAATTAATCAAACTTAGGATAAATGTGATTTATTGCCAAATAATCATTAAATTAAAGATAATTAAGATAATTAGGAATATTGCTAGGAATATTCCCCGATGCAAAATTTAAGATAATCAATTATGATTTGATGATGCACAGATGTGCCTTTGGTTAGGACTTCGATGTCGATTTCGTTCGATTTGATGATATAGGAGGTTAATGAACTTATAGCCCATTTTTGGGGTATTACATTTTGCCCCTCTTTGAATTACTGTGCGAAGCGCAGTGGTTCAAAGATAGTCTGTGTTTGATAGAGATATGAAACTGATTCAAAAGATAAACCGATCTCAAGATAGAAACCGATTGAAAGATATTGAGATAGGAGTTGATTGATATTGAATTGATATGGAGATAATAGGTCCTGAATGACCAGAGATAATGTTTACTATAGCAGCAATGAACCGATGATTGAGAAAAAGTGTCAAAATACGTGATTCTGAACCTTAGGATTGATAAGAAGTGAGTGACCCGTTCTAGAATCGATTGTCTTAGCAGAACTGGTAGGTATCACATCCGAACCCTTCAGTTGCCGAAGAACCAAGGAAAGAACACTATGATCCGATGGTTGCAAAAACTGATATAGTTTACAAGATTAGGAGAATACCAGATTGATATGGATCGATGAATCTGATATGCCCCAAGTGATGATAGATTTGCCCCGAGTGATGAGGTCTTTTTGATGAATCAATAACTAGACGTGATTGTTGTCTTGATCGCTGATGAAAGATATTGATAGATTTGATCGATAGAATTTGATTTACAGACTTTGAATGATGTGCAATACCATGCCCCCTTCGGGATTAAAATTAAAATCTGACAAGAAAAGTCAGCGTTATAGTTTAGAAGCATGTTAATTGATTTGAGAAGTGTGGTGAAACACATTCAAGAACACATTCTGCATCATTGGAAGGTCCCAAAAGACCAAGTTTGACTAGGTTAAACCATGAGTTGACCATAGTTGACCAAGTTGAAATTTTGATAGTTTGATGTAAGATAATCAGTTAAGTTGAATTATGGATTTCTGTGATGATAGAAGGTCGAATATGCAAGCAATTAATAATATGAATGATCTCAGATTTGAATTTTGATCCTGAAAAAGGATTCTACTTGCTATTTCATTGGAGGAACCTTCGTGTGAGATTCAGCTCTTGTTAGACTTGAAGATGCGATTTGAAGAATTGTTTAAGCATTGAAGTTCGTTTCAAACATTTGTGAGATCATGCAAACATGCAAAATGCAATGAGACATGCAAAATGAAATGAGACATGCAAAATGAAATGCAACCTAAGACCTAGGACCTAGTCACTGATCATATGTCAATTTGTTATCATCATTGAACTTTTAGGTAATCGGATAAATCAATACAATGCCCACTAGCTAAAAAAAACTATAGACATATGAATATCGATTTGTATGTGCAAGAATCAATACAACACCCACTGGTTATATGACCATGGACATATGAATATTGATTTGTTTTCAGAATGTTGGATTAGATATAAGCACCAAGGCACAAACGCCAGGATGACCTGAATATCATGTCCATTTTGATATAGCAATTTGTATAAGCATCAAAACATAAACGTCATGATGACCTGAATACGCCTTGCATTGCAAACACATCAAACAGTCAAGAGATCATTCTAAATCCAATGTGAATTACCCATAGTGACCCTTTATCGTTCACATCCTTAGGCAAGATTGCATTCCACAGTAGGAGAAAGAACTTACTAAAAAAGACAATAGTTAGATCAAACTTCCTTGAATTTTTCGGGTATCAATGGTCGAGGTACGCATGGCCATCCAATTCGAGATAGAGGCTCTTACAGTCGGACACCATTTCAATCCAAAATTTCCAAAGACGTTAGATTTTCACATACAAGCAGAAGACAAAGAAAAGATTATGCCCCTAGTCATCACTCTCTAAATCCTGTAAAGGACATCATTGATGAGCTCGAAGGGACACAATATGCAAAAATCTCAATGCGAATCAGTAAGCATACAAGGAGATAAAAGCATGAACCACAGATTGTTTTCAGTTTGAGTTTGATGTTTGATTGCATTGTTATAGATGCAAAATCCTTTCTGGAGACAAGACAGACTGACTGACTCACATGAAGCTTCAAAGGACTCTGACTAGATATGATCTGTCTAAGATACATGGGAGACCATAAGATATGACATTGATTGCCCCCAAGTGTTAAACATTGATAGGATACAGACGCTTGAGCCGATTGGTGTACAGACTGACTTATTCAAAACTGGAAATGTAGAAACAAACCGAGAGATATGTACAAACTAAAGCAAGACTGAAAGCTGGGAAAGACCAAGATTGTGTTGATAGATGGAGCATTTTGAACAAGTGGCACCCATTTGCCGGGTTTTCACCATCTTGGCAGAGATTTTATTTTTGCTACCAAGGCGCCTGTTTCCAGGTTTTCACCAAGGCACTTTTTCTTTTTTCATTTTTTTGTATTTTTTTCATTTTTTCAATTTTTTTTGTATTTTTGATATTTTTTGATATTTTTTTGTATTTTTGATATTTTTTCAATTTTTTTGTGAATCATCAAGGTGCCTATTGCTAGGTTTTCACCAAGATGTTCTTTTTTTAGGACTTTTTCTGATTTTTAAGATTTTTTCAGGACATTTACCAAGCACGGAATGCCTTAGGTGTAGAATTTCTTCAGATGGAGAACATTGATTGGTTCTTGGAGCTGTTCTTTTTTAGTCATTGAGAGTTGATAGGCACCAAAGCCAAAAGTAGCAGTGATGACAAAGGGACCCAACCAATTGGGTTTGAACTTCCCCTTGCATTCTCGATGGGATTGATTTTTAGGATTTTCTCTCAAGACTAGATCACAAACCTGAAATTCTCTATGTCTGACTTTCTTGTTGTAGCCTCTAGACATTCTTTTCTGATACACTCTGAGATGATCATACGCTACTTGCCTGCACTCATCTAGTAATTCCAGTTCTTGTAACCTAGACACTCTGTAGTCTTCATCAGTGACAAGTCCATGCATTCTGATTCTAAGTGATGGGATTTCAACCTTAATAGGTAGTACCGCTTCAGACCCATAAACTAAAGCGAAAGGTGTAGCCCTTGTAGGCGTTCTGATACTAGTTCTGTATGCCCAGAGAGCTGGATTGATCATCAGATGCCAGTCTCTTCCTGTTTTATTCACTATTCTGTGCAAGATCTTTAGGAGATTTTTGTTTGAAGCCTCAGCTTGTCCGTTCCCTTGAGGATAGTAGATAGATGACCAATGTTGAGTAATTTTGAACTTGGCACATAAGTCATCTAGGTCCTTGTTTTTGAATTGTCCACCGTTATCTGTGATTATAGAGTGAGGGATCCCATATCTGCAAATGATGTAGTTCAGGATGAACATAGAGATCTGTTTCCCCGTTGCTTGTGTTAGAGGAACTGCTTCTACCCATTTTGTAAAATAATATGTAGCTATGATTATATGGGTGTGTCCATTAGAAGAGTGTGGATGGATAGCACCTATGAGATCAAATGCCCATTGTTGAAAAGGCCATTGTGTAGTAAAGGGAATCAAATCTCTCCCTGGAGCATGAATCAAGTTGCCATGTACTTGACACTGTTGATAGTTTTTAGCAAATTTAATAGCCTCTTTTTCCATTTCAGGCCAATAGTACCCAGCCCTAATAAGTTTTCGAGCTAACGTTAAACCGTTTGAGTGTGACCCACATATATCCTCATGGACTTCCTCTAATGCACGTTGAGACTCTTCTCGTTCTAAACATCTAAGCAGTGTACCATCTAGACATCATTTGTACAGATCGTTACCAATGATGACATATCGGGATGCAGATCGGATAAGGTTTCATTCTCAAAATGGTTAAAGGACTTAGGGATGATTTGATCGTGGAGATAGGAGAACAGATGTTTGTAGCGGGATGAATCATAACCTACAATAGTGCAGATCATGCGGGTTTCAGGGGAGTCATATGCAGGATAGGATAGGGCTTCCACCAGGAACTCGTAGCGTAGCTCATGTTCGGGCTGCTGTAAGAGAGTAGATAGTGTCACCATTGCATCGGCAGCCTTATTCTCCATTCTAGGTATTTTCTCAAATGTGATAGAGATGAAGTATTTCTTTAAATCATCGACCATTCTCTTGTAAGGAATGAGCTTTTCATCTTTGGTTTGGTACACATCATTGACTTGGTGGATAACCAGTTGTGAGTCTCCATGAATGTGCATCTCTGTAACTCTCCACTGTATTGCCATTTTCATACCATTGAGAAGTGCCTCATATTCAGCAATATTGTTTGTGCAAGGAAACTTTAATCTGAATGCTTTGGGTATCGAGTATCCTTGAGGAGTGATGAACAATATGCCTACTCCAGATCCATTTTGTATGTAGGAGCCATCAAAGAATAACCACCATGCTCTAGAAGAGAGGTGCATGATAGAGGAATCGGGAAATTCCATTTGCATGGGTGTATCATCAAACAGTGGTGCTTCAGCTAATTGATCAGCAATGACCTATCCTTTGATAGCTTTTCTTTCAACATATTCAATGTCAAATTTGCTCAAGAGCATGACCCATTTAGCTAGTCTACTTGTGAGGGCAGCTTTGCTTAGTAGGTACTTCAGTGGATCAATCTTAGCTACCAAATGAGTGGTATGAGCTAACATGTAATGTCTTAGTTTCTGTGATGCAAAGATCACAGCGAGACAAGATTTCTCAATCATAGAATAGTTCTTTTCATACGCCACCAATGTTCTGCTTATATAGTAGATGGCTCTTTCCTTTTTGTTCTTATCATGTTGTGCTAGCAATGCCCCCAGTGATGAATCTGTTGCGGAGACATATAATATTAATGGCTTCCCATGAATAGGAGGCATCAATATAGGTGGATTTGAAAGATACTTCTTGATATGTTTAAAGTTGTTCTCGCATTCTTCATTCCATGCAAAGGTCACCCCTTTATGTAATGTTTTTGTAAAAGGCTGTGATATGTCCGCTAGCTGTGATATGAATCTTCTGATAGATTGAACTCTGCCTTGCAACGTCCTCATTTGACTGATATTTGTGGGAGGTTGCATCTCTATGATAGCCTTGACTTTAGCCGGATCAACTTCAATGCCTTTCTTGGAGACGATGTATCCTAGGAGCTTTCCAGAAGTGACACCAAAAGCACACTTCTTAGGATTTAGTCGGAGACTAAATTTTTCCATTCTGTCGAGGATCATGCTCAAGTCTGTTAGATGTTCAGTTCTAATCATGGATTTTTCCAAGGTATCATCCACGTAATCCTCCATTGTTCTATGCATCATATCATGAAAAATAGATGTCATTGCTCTTTGATATGTAGCTCCAACATTTTTGAGTCCGAATGGCATAACATTCCAACAGAAGGTTCCCCACGCACATGTGAAAGCTATTTTATCTTGATCTTCTGGAGCAATTTTGATTTGGTTGTATCCAGAAAAACCATCCATTAAGGAATACATTTCATAGCCCGCAGTCATGTCCACTATCATATCAATGTTAGGCAACGGAAAATCATCCTTAGGGCATGCTCTGTTCACATCTCTAAAGTCCGTGCATACTCTGATCGAACCATCTGGTTTTGAAATAGGTACAATGTTAGAGATCCACTCAGCATAGTCTATGACACAGATGAATCCAGCTTTGAGGAGTTTTTCTAGCTCTGCTTTGACTAAGAGTGCCACATGAGGATGCATCTTTCCCAATTTCTGTTTGACTGGTTTTACCCCAGGAGCAATGGATAGATGGTGCATAATGAGATTGGGATCCAATCCTAGCATATCTGAATATTTCCATGCAAAGTTGATCTTTTTGTCTGATAAGAAGGTAGTGAAGTTCTGTTTCTCTTCGTCTGATAGAGATTGTGCTACATGTACCAATTGTGGTTCCTCTGTTGTACCCAAATTGATGGATTGAGTTGGCTCAATCAGAACTGGAGATCTATCCTATAAATGACTCAGAAGGACATCAAATATCTCATCCTTAGGCGCCTCTGAGAGGTTTTCACCTTCAGATACATCTTTTCTTTTTACTTTTGTCGGTTCTGAGACTGCCACAAAGTGGTTTTCACCCTCAGAACTCTTTTTCTTTTTCTTTTTACTCTTATTTTTCTGACTAAGATATTTGATGTCCGACTCGGTCATGCTGACGCTCGGTTCACTGATGGAAGTACTCATAGGCTCAACTGCATTGAGGTAGCAGGAAAGGGCATAGTCATTCGGGAAGATATACATACCATGGTTTGGGTTTGTGGAAGTTTGGTCGATAAGATCAGGGTGTTGGATAGTCAAAGCAAGAAAGGCTTGGGATATGGTGTTCACAGATGTGGATATGTCATCATTGGTCCTAACCCGACACTCAAGTTCAAAGGTGATATTACAGCTCAAAATGTTCAATTCGTGAATAGGCTCAACATCATCATGGGAGTCCTCTTCAGCCATAGGTGGATCAGACACGTTAAGTTCATCATTTCGCTCTAGACCTATGTTAGGTTGAGATACATATTGGTGAATAACATCAATATATTTCTCTGTTATAAGCTCATCTTCTTCTGGAATGGCACCCCATTCATAGTCATTTGACTCAGCTTCTGATTCAGGATCTCTAGGAAATCTTAAAAAATGTGTGAAATTAGGATGAATACCCCAAGAAGGATGCATCTTTCCCAATTTCTGTTTGACTGGTTTTACCCCAGGAGCAATGGATAGATGGTGCATAATGAGATTGGGATCCAATCCTAGCATATCTGAATATTTCCATGCAAAGTTGATCTTTTTGTCTGATAAGAAGGTAGTGAAGTTCTGTTTCTCTTCGTCTGATAGAGATTGTGCTACATGTACCAATTGTGGTTCCTCTGTTGTACCCAAATTGATGGATTGAGTTGGCTCAATCAGAACTGGAGATCTATCCTATAAATGACTCAGAAGGACATCAAATATCTCATCCTTAGGCACCTCTGAGAGGTTTTCACCTTCAGATACATCTTTTCTTTTTACTTTTGTCGGTTCTGAGACTGCCACAAAGTGGTTTTCACCCTCAGAACTCTTTTTCTTTTTCTTTTTACTCTTATTTTTCTGACTAAGATATTTGATGTCCGACTCGGTCATGCTAACGCTTGGTTCACTGATGGAAGTACTCATAGGCTCAACTGCATTGAGGTAGCAGGAAAGGGCATAGTCATTCGGGAAGGTATACATACCATGGTTTGGGTTTGTGGAAGTTTGGTCGATAAGATCAGGGTGTTGGATAGTCAAAGCAGGAAAGGCTTGGGATATGGTGTTCACGGATGTGGATATGTCATCATTGGTCCTAACCCGACGCTCAAGTTCAAAGGTGATATTACAGCTCAAAATGTTCAATTCGTGAATAGGCTCAACATCATCATGGGAGTCCTCTTCAGCCATAGGTGGATCAGACACGTTAAGTTCATCATTTCACTCTAGACCTACGTTAGGTTGAGATACATATTGGTGAATAACATCAATATATTTCTCTGTTATAAGCTCATCTTCTTCTGGAATGGCACCCCATTCATAGTCATTTGACTCAGCTTCTGATTCAGGATCTCTAGGAAATCTTAAAAAATGTGTGAAATTAGGATGAATACCCCAAGAAGGATTACCCTCAGTCTCTGACTTGAATTCATATTCATGGGAATCAGTGTCAGAATAACTACCCACTTCTTCTTGATCAGTTTGATTGCCTTCGAGATTAGCTGGTTCTTGTGGTGCAACCATCTCTTGCACTACAGTAGGTTCTTGTGTTTCTACTACATTAATTCTTCTGATAGGATCAGCTTTATCATCAAGAAGATCTTTGATCTCTTTAGGCAATTTTTTATAGGGGATAAGTTCAGAGCTATCTGAATCATCATCAGAGGGTTCTGTTTCTTCTTTCTTAAGAAGGGGTTCTCCTGGTGCAATTTGTTCTGACATGAGAACAACCACCTTTGAGATGATAGGGTTTCTTCTTAAACCCTATGCCACCAGTATCTTTTTGGGCTCTACCATTATGTGAAATGGGGGTCACAAGACCCTTTCCCCTAATTCCTAGAGGTCCTTGACCGGAATATCCCATCTTGGCTATCAATTTGTTTCCTGGACCATATGAATTAGAAGGGATTGTAGGTGCTATAGATTCACTAGGTTGAACAACTTTAGATTCAGAATCCTCTTTATATAGCCATGCCAGCACAGCTTCATCCTCTTCAAATTCTTGTTTGGATACTTTCTCTACCACAAAATTTCTTTTGTATGCTTCCATAGGTTCCTTAGGTTCTAATTTAGATTGCTTCAAGGATTGTCCATACGACTTAGGTGAGATTGGGAGAGATGTCAGAGACAAAACTGGCTCTATAGTGTATTCTCCCATCCCATTTTCTTTGATATTGATCTCTTTAGCAATGTTGTCCATCTTAGATGTGGAAGCAACATTTAGCTGCTTGATGGAAGATTCTCTATTATTGGGAACAAGCTTATCGACACTTTCCTTCAATGTATTGCAAGTTGTACTCAGATCTGCTGGGATAGTAACCTCCACTCCTTCATAGGGAAATTTCAAGCATTGATGGTATGTAGAAGGAATAGCTTGCATTTCATGTATCCAGGGTCTCCCTAGAAGGATATTGTAAGCTAATGGTAGATCAAGCACCTGACATGTGGTATCTTTGATGACCGGACCCACTCTGATAGGTAAGATAATGGTGCCTTTAGAAGCTCTTTCTTGTTCATCGTAGGCTTTTATGGTGATCTTCTTTCGAGGATCAATAGCCATCTCTGAGAATCCCAACTATGTGATTAAGCTGTAAGAACAAATGTTGAGGCCTGCGCCCCCATCTATCAACACACGTTTGACTTGACGGTTCTGGATCAAGACTTCTATGTGCAAGGGCTGATTATGTGGGTGACTTAGGGAGTTGTCATCTTCCTCTGAAAAGGAGATATATTGCGGAGACGTTAGATGACCAACCATAGTCTGGAACCTGTCTAGATCTAGATCATCAGGAACATTAGAGCCGAGCAAAGCTTTGTCTAGGATATCTCTGTGAGCTGGAGATATTCGAAGTAACTCAAACATAGAGATTTTGGCATTGGTATGCTAGAGTTGTTGGACGATGCTATAAGATGTAGGTCTGGTATCCTTTGGATTGGAAGATTTTGAGGCAACCTTCTGTTTAGAAGCAGATGTGAGATTGAAAGGTATCTTAGGGACATTAGATGAACTTGGTGTTTGTCCTTTCAGATGAGTCTGAGCTTGTGATCTGGTAACCGCATTAGCTGAGGAATGATTTCTATCTCTTCGTACAATTGTGATGACATTGCAGCTCTCAGAGAGACATGGTTCAACCATATTGATGACATCATTGTTTCCAGGGTAGGCATAGTTGACTTTTGCCTCCATGTTAGGCTGAGAAGTGGAAACTCCCTTGCCATGTTGTGGAAACGGTTCTGTAAATGCTATGTGATCATTATTGCTGGTAGGATTATCGATCGTGATGTCCCCTTGATCTATCAAGTCTTGAATGGTATGCCTCAAGTGGAAGCATCCATTAGTTTTGTGGCCTTTAGTCCGATGGAAAGCACAGAATTCATTATCTTTCCACCAATATGGTTTTGGATCCAGATCAGGTTTTCAGATTGGTGGTAAAGAGATCATGTTATCAGCTATCAGGGTTCTCAGAGAAGATTCCAAAGATTCTCCCAGGGGAGTAAACTTTCATTTATTATCCCATCGTTTGAATGGATTCTTTGGAGATGGTTGAGCAAATTTTTGCTCTGAAGCTTCAATGGCTTTGGTGGCAAGGGTGAGATTGTAGGCCGGTGCCTTTGATGGGGTGCGAATAGTGTCAACAATACCGTCCGAGATGATACCTTTGTTTCTATTCCAGCTCTTGTTTTTATCTTTTGAGCTAGATCCAGATTCAGACTTGTCCTTTTGAAGTGTGATTTCTCCTTTCTTGACAAGTACTTTCTCAATCTTGATTGCATTATCCACCATTTTATCAAAAGATACATGATCTTGCATTTGTAATGGATAGTTGAGCTCTGGAACAAGGTTATTGATAAATATTTCAAGTTTCTCCATTTCAGGAATTGGTCTAGCATATAGAGAAAACTTCTTTCGCCACCTCTTGAGGAAAGTTAGGAAGGATTCCCCTGGATATTACTTGAGGTTACAGATATCGATCATAGTGACCGGATGTTGAATATTGTAGGAATATTGTTGATAAAACAATTTAATCAATTCCTCAAAAGTTTTGATTGTAGAAGGTAATCTTGAAAACCACTGAATGGATGCTCCTCCCAAGGATCTAGGAAAAAGATGCATTAGATAAGTCGGTTCATGCATGAATTCCATGGATTGCGTACAGAACTCTCTGACATGATCTTGAGGATTAGAGTGTCTGTCATATTTGTCATACTTTGGTATCTCCACTCTTTTTGGGAATGGAGGCATATACAAGTCTTTGTCAAAAGGGAAAGGACAAAGGACCTCCATGGAGAATTCCTTGGGTTCCTTCTCTTTCTCAATTTTATTCATATTGACTTGCATAGCATGCAGCTGGTTCATTATGGCTGTCATTGGAGTTTCTTCCTCATGCGTGATGATATCTTCGACATTGAAGTGAGGAGGAAGTTTAGCTCCTTCCTGGGCTAATTGCAAAAAGTATGCCTCTATCCATTTTCAAGAAATGCCTCATCATTCTTTTGAATTCATCATCATTCTGAAACTGATGGATTTCAGAGGGTGTAGGGTCTTGGTCGGCATTATGTTGAGAATGGTGTCCCTGGGATCCTCCTCCTAGAGAACCGTGGTTTGTCCCTGCTTGAGACATGGTAGGAGTTTTTGGGCTCCCTGGAATAGATTGAGGAGTTTGCTGATTACCTCTGTGAGTTGATAGAGGAGGTATGTAACCAGTTTTCAATCGAAAGTTACCGAGACCGTCATCTTCGTAGATACCTGACTTGATGAGTTGTTCAAGAGTTGGACCCAGGGTATTGGTCAAAAGTAAGTTCTGAGATGTTTCTTCTGATTTTTTGTGTGAAGAAGCTCTGGTCTCCACCATTAACTTTGAATGAAACAGAAGAAAAGGACGAAGACAACTGAAGAACAATTTGATTCAAGAAAATCAGATGACGCAACCTTGTCAAGATTATGATAGTTTTGAAGATCTGATGAGATGTGGGTGAAGGAAACTGTGCCCTGGATGTATGGGATAGATCGCCCAAAAGATAGCGGACACGAGTTCTCAACACTTAGTCTATTTTTGAAGATTGATTGAAGATTGATAGTTATGACAAGGTTTTGACACGAGATAAAAAGGACTCAAATTGATCAAATAGAAGACTAGATCGGATTCAAAAGATCAAACTCGGAAAATGATAGGATGCTCAATAGCTACTGCTCTGTTCCTGACACAATGATATTTTAGACAGATTCTGGAACTAGGCTGGAAACATTGGATATCTTGAAATTTGACAATTTTCGACAACTCTCCCAAATTTTTCCAAATGACACTCTGCAGACTCGTACGACACTGGATAGTCTATGAAATGACAGTTGCTAAACTTGTACGACAGTTGGGTAGCAATGAAATGATAGTTGACAAAACTCGTACGATAGTTGCTAACAGGTTTTTGACTTCCTTGGATTTGCTGGTTTGAAAACTCGTATGACACTGGGTTCTCAATCATACAACATATGGGCGATACTGAAATGACATTTGATAAAAAGTCGTATGACTTTTGACTTCTTGAAATGACTTTTGACTCCAGAAAGAACTTTACGTCAATTTTTGCAAAATTTAAGGTTTTCAGTTCTGGATTGTTTGCAAATTGTACTGTCCAGATTTTGAAGGTTATACCAGATTTGATCATTTTTAATAGCCAAGTAGATAAACAAGCACGCAGAACAGCAAGCAAGTGATTCCAAGCATGTTTGAAAATAATGAACAAGGGCAAAAGCAACCTTGCGCATGAACAATTAAGTGACCAAATTGTGCTAATCCCTAAGAGTACTAATTGTGTATGTTCTGAAAAGTTTTGCAATAACACACATATACCTGAAAGTGAAAAATTGGCCTCTCTAGGGTTTTTAGTAATGGTTTGACTCTGCAACTTTTATGATTCAAAGGGGTGAACTCCAATCCCGGCGCACCAGGGTTTTGACACAGTCCGAGAACTTAATCTTCAAGAGCTGCTAGGGAGATCTGACAACCTAACAATGAACCATACCCGTGGAGATTTCTTCCACAAAGACATTTATATAGCGGCTGTCACTACCATGGTGAAAATGGCTATTACCGCTTGAGGTTCCGTCAACGCAGTTTGCCCTGTGATGGGATTGTCCGCTACGGTTAACCCTCTCTAAAGATGACTCACAGATTTATACCACAAGGAGACTTGGCTCCAGATTCAAGGTTTTTGACACCTCTTCACTTTTAACCCAAACAAAGCAAGCATATTAATCCGACATGCTAAGACAAAGTTTTGTTCCACCAAGGTTTGTAATATCAACTCCACGTGATCTATCAACCTCTCCGGGGAGAGAATGTATCAATCAATAAGAGAAGACACACTAACCAATTTTGATTCACCAAAGCTCATGATATCAACCCCACATGATCTATCAACCTCTCCGGAGAGAGAATGTGTCGATCAATAAGAGAAGACTCACTAACCAAGTTGAATGTGAAACGCACTAAGTATCCTCCCTACCTACAAGGAGTCTGTCATCAAGAAAGATTTCGCTAGGAATCCAATCTCTCAAGAATCACGAATAGTGTTCATAGGGCCTAATTACTATGTGAGCACAGATATATGTTCTGAAAGTAAATCTACCAAAAGCATCCAAAAAGTAGAAAGAGGAACACTTAACGCTTAAAGCAAATATGAGATGAGTCCACAAGGTGGAACACTTAACACCTCACACAAGCTAAAAATGAGTCCACAACTTAGAAAATAAGTGAGTTCCTAAAAGCATAAAAAAGTTGCCAAGTGGAACATTTAACGCTTCTGTCCTGTTGACCCCTCCCCTTTATGGCGCTGAGATTGCAACCACGGGGCGGAAATGAGGGGCCGACGGATTAGCGAGTCCAATAACCCAAGATAGCAATCAAGATCAATCACAAGTATTCTAAGACTACTTAATGAATTCTTATGGGATTACAACCTAGTATCAAATTATTCAAGTGTGTAAAATAAAAGCATGAGAAGAAGCACACAAGCTAGACACATGAGAAATTTATTTTAAGCCCAAATCAAAATGTTATTAGATGAAGGAGAATACCTGGTGATCCTTGCAACGCGCTTAGTAGATTTTACCTAATTTTTAGCAATTCTTGCACTTTTCCCAATCAAAACCAGCAGAGAGCAATCAAAAATAGAGAATTTCAATTGTCAAAATTAGCAGTTAGCCGAAATATAAAAATCAAATCTGATACTCTGCTCTAAAAAATGAAACGATAGTCAAAAACTGGTATGGAAACTCGTACGACAGTGGGTATGCTCTCAGACGACAGTCCAGAAACTCGTACGACACTGGGTATGCTACCATACGATAGATTAGCTCTCAAATGATAGTGGGTATGTAATGAAATGAGTCGCGATCTGATAGACTGTCGTACGACAGTGGGTATGCTCCCATACAACATTTGTCAGAAACTCATACGATAGATGTACGGACAAAAATTAAAAATTGCAATTTTGCACAGATCCCGAGGAGAAAAAGATAGAAATTGATAGAATTGAATTGGAAACCCATTTTAGGGCCCCACGGTGGGCGCCATAAATGGCATGTGTGAAAATTGTACCTAATCTATAGACACAACACTCAGTAAAACATTAGAGGTTAGCTATAATCGAAATCGTGCAAAATTGAAAGCTATCTAACCAAGCGATTTACTGCCTTCTAGTAGGTGCGAGATTAATGTTCTCAGATTATTATCGAGATCAGTGACCTAGACGACACCTAAATGAAGGATTTGAATGCAAAAGATGGATATGAATTTGAATGCAATTAAGCTATTTTTTTGGATTTTATGATGCAATAAGAATGATAAACTGATATGATATGAACGCTATTGAAAACTGATATGCTATGCTAATCTAACAATGATATGAAATATGAATGCAAAAATAAGATTGATCTCACAAAGATGTCGATTCGCAAGAGCTTTGATTCTTCAATTCCAATTCTCCAGCGTGATTGTGCAAAATATGAGATGAGATTGTGAAGAGCTGAGCCTTGGTTTTATAGAAATCCAGGGCTTTGGAGATGCATGGGAAAAGCCATAAATCACTCAAATTGATTTTTGAGTTATTTTTAAATAAAGGATAATTAACTCACAAAAACATGCAAAAGCTAAGTTTTAACTCAAAATAGAGTTAAGCTTTAATTGATAATTGATAGTTGTCTGCTTTTATGATTGTGCATGTTTTATTTATGAATTAATTTAATAATAAAGTGATTTATTTCCAACTTAACTGCTTTTAAAAATAAAACAATTGATTTATGGGTTAATCAATTATTTAATCAAACTTTTATTAAAAACTATATTATTAAATAATGACAACTTGCTTTAATTAATTAAATAAGAATTTAATCAATTATTCATACGATATTAGATTTATTGTCAAAATTAAATAATACAATTAATAATAGATATAATTAAATTTAATTACACAATTAAGTGGCAAGATATTAAATCTAATTAATTAAATATGAAAATATTCAATTAATCAAACTTAGGATAAATGTGATTTATCGCCAAATAATCATTAAATTAAAGATAATTAAGATAATTAGGAATATTGCTAGGAATATTCCCCGATGCAAAATTTAAGATAATCAATTATGATTCGACGATGCACAGATGTGCCTTTGGTTAGGACTTCGATGTCGATTTCATTCGATTTGATGATATAGGAGGTTAATGAACTTATAGCCCATTTTTGGGGTATTACACAAGGTATTAAGAGTGAGGCCTGAATGCCTAATAAGTGATACTTGTGACCAGGTTGATATAGCTAAGAGAACTAAGTACAAGGTACCGAGAATGAAGCCTGAATGCATATTGAGTGGCACTTGTGACTAAGTTGAGCAAGGTTTAATTTTAAATGAGACATGATATTTGAACAGTCTCACAATAGGTAAAGATACTGATGCCATTATCTCTCTTAGGGGGTAATATATTTATGCTAAGGATTACCTATTCCCATCATAAAATGCATTTAGATTGTCAGCCTAGGGATGTAGACTTGAAATAGGACAACACAATTTGTGCACTAAGTTCCTTTAGGAGTCATAACACCTATGCTGCAGGAAGATAAAATGCATGAAAGGAATCTATGCTATTGCTGCAGGAAAGTAAACACACTTGAATATTGAATGAAATTACTACAGAAAACTTATGAAATGAATCTAAGCCTGTCTAACAACTCAAAACATTCATTATACCCATCTCTGCAAATGCTACAGGAACAACCATAGTGGCAATGTTGCAGGAGTAAAATAGTAACTCTATTTGAAAATAGGAAAAGTAAAGGAAACAAATATATTCTAACTTAATCTAATCCACCTTCCAAGTGGGCCCCCTTGGTTGGCTTCTACTAAATACTCAAAACAAGAAATAATCCAAAATCACTCTTCCATTAAATCCTTCTTAACTAGTTACATAACAATTGAATAACTCATGAAGAACAAAACATAGCAACTTCCACTATACTAAATACATAATTTTGTCTTTTCTCATTACCTACTAAATCAATCAAAATCCCTTTATATCAAGGATTGACGCTTATTGAAAATATAACAGAAAAGTCTCATTAAACCTCACCAAATATGGAAGAGATAAAACAACCACGACGTAATACAATTACTGTTGACAACATAATAACAGTTCTAAATAAATATAGCAAGATTGATTCCCTATATTCTCTAGAACAACTCCTTTCTAAGCATGACATATCCATCGGAGCCGTGTTGGATTCTCCCTCTATGGTTGGTCTTCTAACACTCCTTTAATGTAGTTGCACCACTCTTCACACCGCTCCTTGTTTACCTAAAAGGTTAGTAACATTCGGTACACATATGCAAGTCAACATTTTCAACTCCTATTTAAATGTTAGAACATAACTTGAAATAACTATATGAAGTACTGCATTATATTTATAATAGTTAGCAAAACATATCATTCAAGCTACCCATAGATTTTGTGGCTTTAGTTGTACTTAGCATAAGTTCACATAAGTATAAGTCATAATTGTTTTGGAAATGTTTGTCAGAGCATCAACAAAATATGAAGATTATAACAAAATTGAGGTAATAATTAGACTCATCATCTGCCCCCTACTAATAGAATGCTTGTCCTCAAGCATTGTATTTCCTGGCTATGGTCCTGAAATCACCGACGATCATCTTCCCCTTCTTTCCACTTTTGAAAGTGTAGTAAAACTCCCCTGTGCATTCCAAGTGATTTCCTTGATGCTCCTGAACCAACTGATCCAATCTAGTAGTATTGATGTTGTATAGGGGCCAAAAGAGTGTAGGTAGCTGAAAGGATAAGGGCATCCATAATTCCCTTCTAGGCTACCATCCCAACTGCATGTATTTAGTCACTCTGTGGATAGCTACTTCATAATTAATTGGGCTATGTGGTTTTGCTTTCCTGAAAGCTTCTTGCAATCTATTCCACCTGCTTCTGACCCCTGAAAGACCTCTTTGGGCTATAAAATTGGGCAATGTATGATAATCTCTATAAAATTTATCCCTTAATGCAAATACTTTCTCCCTAATTTTAGGTTTTGGTCTCCCATAAGTCAAATTGAGCCAATCCCTCAAAAGAACATCAGGCTTATGTGACTCAACCCTTAATGGAAAAGGCTCATATTTCTCCAAATCCCTGTAGGTGTTCAACTATCTATCATAGTTTGTCTCATTATGCATCCATGACATCAAGGCCCTTAAGTGAATGTCCCCTATATAGAGTAGAGGATTCTACTCTGTTTCATGTGGGATAATAAAATTGTGCAAATAGAGCTCACATAATAGATTTTGTTGCCATGATGGCAGAGTCTGATACAAAACATAGAATTCTTGGGCTGACTTGAAGTCACAATTAATATCCTTGATTGTCATCATAAGTTGGAACAAAAGAAATTGCTCCTTTAAGAAAATAGCATATACCCTAGGTGGCGGTCTACAAGCTATGACCTAGTTAGCTAGTTTTAGGGCCTTGTTCATTTGTTGTTTTTGTTTCTTTAGCTATTCCTTGAGAGCTTCAGTTTCCTCATCCTTATCAAACATCTCCCTTTGCATTTTATTTCTTTACTACTTCCACCATGTCTTATGAAAGATAAAATGGTTGTATAGATGAAAGAGGACAGACTGAATTGTTGATGAAGGGAAATCTTGCATTTGGGATTTCTTTTTCTTCTCTTTAGCAACCTGTTGAAAGTAGTCAGTGAACCACATTGATCAGTAGGGTATAATGGATACATTGGAATATACAGGATGCTGAGGAGGAGTAGATTGAACATTCACAGGAATGCTCTCTTGCATTACATCAGGGCTCGACTCAGGCATTCTTTGATCATTTTGTGGCATGCTACTACTAGGTTCTTTCTCATTAGGAGATTCCTCCATATGTTGGGGTTCTACCTGCATAGGGGAGTCATCAGGAATATATTCAACAAAGGGTTCTGTAGCAGGTTTTGGTGCTGGAACAGTTGGGTTTTGAAGGGAAGGTGGAGACGCTTGTCCTCACATGAGAGGGCTTCTACGCATAGTTGCCTCTTCAACCACTACAGTTTTAGGTTGGTGAGACCTTTCTAGCTTATGTGCTGTAGGAGTAGATGCTGCAAGAATAGTTATTGCAGGACTCAACCATTTTCTTTTATTTATTTGAATTGTAGGGTTTGAAATTTCACCTTCCAAGTTAGGGATTTCTTTTCCAACTTTTTACTTTCCTTTTCTTGAGGAATAAGTGGGTATATTACTCTCTGGAGTAGGTTTAGGAGATTGGTTTTCTGGGGGTAATTCCAATTATTTTTCTTTCGTAGCTACTTCTTCAGTAGGGCTAGAAGATTCTACTGCATCTTCTAGAGGTTGGGCCACATGATTTACTTGGGGTTGCAAAGTTTTAAATTGAACAAATTTTGCCTGCGACATGGGAGAAACATCCCGAAGAGATTTTTCAACCAAAAGCTTGATTAGGGCATGGTGGCTTATGGAATTTGCATTAGCCTTTTGCATTTCCTTGACACTAATGCTTAACATATTATAAAGAAAATTGGGAATATTGACTTGAAGATTATGCCTACTATAGCTAAGCAATTTGAAATGATGGGCATGCAGGTTCAAAAATCTTCCTTCACAAGTTCAATACCTGATAATGTGTGTAGCTAGTTTTGGAAACAGTTGTGGAAGAGACAATCTCATGCACCCCTGCTTAGTAATTTCAAGTGGAGGATCACCCATCTTGGAGAATTTAGCTTGAGATGACTTGGAATCATGCTCATTTGGATAGTGTTCTCCAACAAATGGTAACCCTGTAACTTCTGCAATTCTCTCTTCAGTAGCAACAATTGTCAAACCCCACATAGTTGCTTGTCCCTCTTCAAAAGTGCTCATGAATTCTGCTACAACCTCCTCATTAAACTCTGTCACCTGAAGAAAATAGCCAAGCCAGCCGCATGCATTGAATCTGCAGACTACTTCAACATCTGCTAGCAAAATATCATGGATGCCTGGTTCATGTCTCTGTAATTGTCCACCCATCTTAGCAATGTCCAGTCTTCAATTTTCTACTAATCCTTAGTCTCCCCATGCTTTGCAAATACCTTCTTTTTAAAATCCCAATTGCTATTCTTGAAAATGCTGATATTTTTGCTTACATTACCTCCGTTGTGCTTAACATGATCAATAATAATGTCATTGATTTCAGGGGACATCACAACCTTAAGTGCGAGTTACCCCATAATTTAATTATGGTCTTTTTAAAATCATGTCAAGTTTAGGAAATCAAAATTTGAAAGTACGACAAATGTGTGTAGGATTAAAAGAATTAATGGAACCTAGCCTAAGTACAACACTGATGTGATAGGGATGTGACAAGGGTAGTTTAGGAATGACACTTGGAAGTTATTACACTTCCCCTGCCCCCTATGAAAGTTTAAAAAGTGTCCTCACTTGATAAATTGAGCACGAGGTTGGGAAACTAGCTTAATGCATATATTATATAATTAATGCAGTACTAGATATAATTAATTAAACCTGTGTGCTAAAAGTAAGTAAGGAGTTAGAAAGTTGTACATGGTGATTAGTTATCGTACACAAATGTGAGCTGATGAGAGTGTCAATTCTGGTGGCGGCATAAGATTGCTGACGTGGTGGTTTATTGAAAGCATTTGAAAATAGAAATTGTGGGTGACATGGTGTTTGAGTGGGTGGTAGAAATAGGAATGAGATGAGTTGGTGAGAAGAAAAGAGAAAAGTGAATGAAGAAGTATACCTCATTAAATGAAGTTTTATTATGATTGCTGATGAACATATGTCATGGTGATGTTGCAGGAGGAAGGCTTTCACCTTCTATTGTAGGAACTATTTCCTGAGGGGCTGTTAAACTGTGCATGTTGAACTATTTCAAGAATTCTTCTTTGGTTTGAGGCTTGTGATATAGGCGCAAGCGGTGTCCATTTACAAGTAGCTTAAATTGTATTGGATCAAGTGTGGTCAGCTGAACTGCTCCATTATCAAAGACATATTGAATTTCATAGGGTCCTAGGCATCTGGTTTGTAGCTTTCCTGGGTTCTCCTTGAATCTGGAATCATATAATAAAGTGCACCCAATCTCCTACTTGAAATTGCTTGTTCTTGATATGTGAATCATGCCATCTCTTCCTTTGGTTCTAGATTAGCTCTGTTCTCTCCAATGTTGACTTGCACATTTCATCCAATGAGTTGAGATGGAGGAGATGTTCTATTTGTGTTGCAGGAAGATTGATGTTTAGCTCAAGTGTTGTGCACAATGTTTTGTGTTCAAATTCTATGGGCAACATTATTGCTTTTCCATACACCAATTCAAATGGTGTGAACCTTGTTGTTGTCTTCCATGTGGTACGGTAAGACTAGACTGCTTCTATTAATCGACTGCTCCAATCCTTGTGATGCAACTGTACTGTCTTTGTTAATATGGCCTCTATTTCTCTGTTTGTCACCTCTGCCTATCCATTTGCTTGTGGATGATAAGGACTAGACTTTCGATGCCTTATGTTATACTCCTTCATTAGCTCAGTGATCAGGTTTGATGTGAACAGTGCTCCTTGGTTCGTTACAAGCTCTCTGGGACTCCATACTTGGTAAAAATTTCCTCATACAAGAATTTTGCTACTTTTTAATCTGTTTCATTCTGCATAGCTTTCACTTCTACCCATTTTGTTAGATAATTCATACAAACCAAGATGTAGGATTTTCCATTTGATGGAGGATCAATTGGTCCGATGAAGTCCATACCCCACTTATCAAAGGGTGTCATTACTACTTGTGGATTAAGTGGCATCTCATCTGATTTTGTTGGACGACCCATCCTCTGACATTATCACATTTTTTTTGTATAACTGGCTGCATCTTTGTGTAATTGAGGCTAATAATATCTTGTTAAGATTTTCAGGGCTGTTCGCTTGGCTGCAAAGTGACCTCCACAAGGATCATCATGACAAGCATGGAGTATATCATATACTTCATCTTCTCTCACACACCTTCTCATAATCTGATGTAGACTAGTGTAAAATATATTATTATCTATCCATGAAAACTGAAAGCTTTTCTCTGCAAGATTTTTCTTGTCTTTTAGAGAAAAATGTGGGAGCATCTTATTTGCTACAAGATAATTGTCTATGTCTGCATACCATGAGTTTTTGATTGCTATATGGAACATGTGTTCATCTGGAAATGTATCTTCAACCTGAGTAGTATCTTCATCAGCATTTTGTAGTCTAGACAAGTAGTCGGCAACTACATTGGCCTTCCTTGGCTTATCAACAATTGTTATATCAAATTACTACAATAGTAAGAGCCATCTTGCCAGTCTTCCTATTATAGCAGGTTTGTTCATCAGATATTTAATTGCTGAGTGATCAATGTGAACAAAAATGGGATAGCCTATGACATAGTGTCAAAATTTGTTCAATGCATAAACTACAGCTAGGAGTTCCTTTTCAGTAAATGCGTAGTTCAATTCAGGGCCATGGAGAATTTTATTGATATAGTAAATTGCATTCTCAATGTTAGTAGGCCTTTGTCCTAGCACAACACCTATGGCATAATCTGATGCATTTGTATGGATGTGGAATGGAATAGACCAATCTGGTCCTTTTAGGACTGGTGCAGTTGTTAGGAGTTTCTTTAGCTGTAGGAAGGACTCATCACATGCTTGTGTCCAGATAAATATAGCTCCTTTTGTAAGCAATGTGTACAGAGGACTAGCAATTTGACTGAAATTTTGAATAAAGCATCTATAGTATCCAGCATATCCTAGAAAAGATCTTACATCTTTTTGTTTAGTAGGAGTAGGTAGTGTAAGTATTACCTCAACTTTAGCTGGGTCCACTTGAATTCCTGCTGTTGAAATGAAATGCCCAAGTACCACTCCTTCCTGCATCATCATAAAGCATTTCTCACTATTAAGGGATAGATTATGGTCCTTACAATGGATTAGCACCTTTTCAAGATTCTTCAAAGCCTCTTCAAATGTCACTCCCAATGCTGTAAAGTCATCCATATATATCTCTATACAGTCATGTGATATGTCAGCAAAAATACTAATTACAGCTCTTTGAAACATTGTTGGAGCATTACACAACCCAAAAGGTAGAACTAAATATGCATATGTCCCCCATGGACATGTGAACGTAGTCTTCTCCTGATCCTCTAGAGAAATAGTTATCTGATTGTATCCACTATATCCATCAAGAAAGGAAAAATACTTCTTACCAGCCAACGTATCAAGTACTTGGTCAATGAATGGTAATGGGAAGTGATATTTCTTGGTAGCTTTGTTTAACTCCTTGTAATCCACACAGATTCTCCATTTACCCCTCTTTTTGGGCACTATAACCAGAGGTGATACCCATTTACTATCAGATATAGGATATATAAAGCCAACATCTAATAGCTTTTGCAATTCAATTTTGACTATCTCCCTTAATGCTGGGTTAATCTGATGCAGGAGCATCTTGGGTGTAAGAGCAATCTTGCATCACCCAAAAAAATATTTTTGTTTTTGTATTCAATAAGGGCTATTTTGTGCAGAGCTGCTATTTATGGAAAGTTACTATTTTTGGTAATTTTTGTATGTGCTCAGAATGATCTGATTTCTTTCTTGGAGGTTCATTTTGGTCATATAAGTCTGCCAGTAAAGTTTCATTGCCAGATCAAGTGTATATTGGAAGATATTAAAGATTTTCGGTATTGGCAGCAGGGTACAGAAACTTTGAACTTAGTTTTGAAGGCTTTAGAGGCCCCGGATGAGGTTGAAAATTTGAGTGATGGGCACTTGCATTGGTCAAGCTTGTAGAGCACTTCGTGGCATTTCTGAAATGGGGTTATAATAGCCGATCGGGTCAACTGGTGATGACTTATGGTCTTCGGAAGTTGGGCCACCTGAAATGGCAGAAAATAATTTTCTTCAAAATTTTTGTTCAGGTTTCAAAGGTTATCTTGAGCCAACTATGATGTAATAAAATGTAAAATAAGATAATTCTAAGTTTGGTCGGCCTTATTGGCTAAAAATTCTGGAACCTTCCCAGGCGGTGGAAAATTGCCTATATAAGGAAGGCTGTATTATTGTCTTAGGCAATTCAGAATAGTTCTGGGTAGTAGATCTGGGTAATAGTTCGAGGCTTTGTCGTACAGAATATTGTAAGGGAATGCCCATGTGGCTTTGCATATTGTAATTCTGAAAGTTTGTAATTCCACATTTGTGGAGATAATAAGAAGCCAATTTTCTGTTCTTGCATATTGTTGTTGTTTCTCTATATCTGTTATGTGTTTGTGGTATTAAGGGGAGCACCCTTCATCAGGTGGTATCAGAGCAGGATTTCTTAAGCGTGTAAATAGATCACTGACTGTGAGGCAGTTTGCACTAGGACCATGGCTAGGGTTTCAGCGCGCATCGTGAAAATGCCTCCACGAAGGGAACGTGGCGGAAGAGTTGGTGTTGTAACACCTGAGGTTAGAGAGCTGCAGAGACAAGTGCGAGCATTGCAAGAAGAGATTCGCAGAGGAATGAATCTTAATGTCAGAGATGAAAGTGAGGATGAAGCCGAAGAAGAATATCAAGAAGGAGAAGCTGAAATTGTGAACCAAGAGGAAGAAAGACTTTTTCGGGCGATTTCCAAGATTGGGAAAAGACCTAAGATTGAGGTTCTTACATTTTATGGAAATCTTAACCCAGAGGAATTGATCGAATGGATTAATGAATGTGAGGAATGTTTTGAGTACGAAGATGTTGAGGATCCTGATAGGGTCAAATTTGTGAAGGCCAGATTGAAAGGTCATGCGAAGATCTGGTCGCAAGAAATTCAATTAGAGTGAAATAGAAGAGGGAAAGATAAAATCACAAGATGGGATCAGATGGTGGATAAATTGAAGCGACAGTTCATTCTTGTTGATTATGAGCTTGACCTACTGAAGAAAATGCAGAGTTGAAGCAAGCAGGAAGATCTGTTCAGGAGTATACAGAGGAGTTCTACCGACTTCTCATCAGAACAAGCCATGCAGAAGCTGATAAGGAGAAAGTTGCCCGATACCTTAATGGGTTAAGGCCAAGCATTCAGGAGGAGCTGAATCTGGTTCGAATGAACAGTATTGAAGAGGCATACCAGTTTGCCCTAAAAGTAGAGGAAAAGCTGAACAAGAAGTTTGAGAGCAGACAAAACGGAAGAGGTCGCGGTGGACGATCTGGTGGACGGTCATATGGTGGCCGAAATGAAGATCCGAAAAAGAAGGATGAGGCCAGTAGCAGTCAGAATCAGCGAGGAAATAATTCTAATCATTTCCAGGATCAGAATAATAGAGATCAGAGAGGAAGAGAAAGAGGACAAGGATCTGGAAGAGGTGGCTTCCGTGGAACATGTTTTCACTGTGGAGAAGAAGGTCATAGGGCATTTGAATGTCCTCAGTGCCAAGGAAGAACAGACAGGAGAAATGAAGGCCAGGCCAGAGTTGCACATGTAGATGAAGATGCCAGATCATCAAATTCTGAAGATGTTGAAAGAGGAGAAATGTTGATTAACAGAAGAGTCCTGTTGAGTGGTGAGAATGAACCTGAGCAAAGAAAGAGCTTGTTTCGCACCAGGTGCAAGTACGAAGGTAAATTTTGTGATGTGATTATTGATAGTGGAAGCACTGACAATTTGGTGTCAGAAGAGATGGTGACAAAGTTGAAGCTCAAGAGATAGAAACACCCACATCCATATCGGATTGCCTGGGTACAGGATGACCACAAGGTCATGGTCAATGAACAATGCCTGGTGAAGTTCAAGATTGGTGGATACCAAGATGAGGTATTATGTGATATCATATCTATGGATGCATGTCATATGTTGTTGGGTAGACCATGGCAGTTTGACAGATGTGCTGTACATGATGGTCGTGCGAATACCTATTCCCTGACAAAGGATGGAGTGCGACATAAGCTAAAACCATTGAAGGAGACTGAAGAAAAGGTATGTGGTAATGCAAGGATAACTTTTGTTGATGGAAGAAATTTCCTAGATGGTATGAGGCATGAGCATGTATGTTTTACTTTAATTCCAAAAGCTGGTAAAGAGGAAGTAGAAGATGTTCCTGTAGAAGTTGCAGATTTGTTGAATGAGTTTCAGGATATTATATCCGATAACGTGCCTGATGGATTACCACCAGTTAGGAAGATCAGTCATCAGATGGACTTGATCCCAAGAGTGAGTTTGCCGAATAAGGCAGCACACAGAATGACACCTGCAGAAAGTGAGGAGTTGAACAGACAAGTACATGAACTGTTACAGAAAAGATTGATCCATGAGAGTCTGAGTCCCTGTGCTGTACCAGCAGTATTAGCACCAAAGAAGAATGGAGAATGGAGGATGTGTACAAATTCCAGGGCAATAAACAAGATCACAATCAAGTACAGGTTTCCATTACCACGAATGGATGATATTATGGACTGTTTGAGTGGAGCTGTGTATTTCTCAAAGATAGATCTGAAAAGTGGATATCATCAGATTCGGATCAGAGAAGGAGATGAATGGAAAACTACCTTCAAGACAAAGGAAGGACTATATGAGTGGTTAGTCATGCCTTTTGGGCTAACCAATGCACTGAGCACTTTCATGCGGCTCATGAACGAGGTTCTGAAAGAATTTCTGGGTAAGTTTGTCATTGTTTACCTAGATGATATTTTGATCTTTAGTAAGACATTGGATGAGCATATGATGCATATTCGTATGGTATTTGAGAAGTTGAGAGAAGAGAAATTATTGATTAATTCGAAGAAGTGGAGTTTTGTAAAGAAAGAGTTGGTGTATTTGGGATTTGTAGTTTCAGCAGAAGGTCTAAAAATGGACCCAGAGAAGGTACAGGCTATCCTTGAATGGCCTACTCCGAGGAGTGCTATTGAGGTAAGATCTTTTCATGGTCTAGCTAGCTTTTACAGAAAGTTTATCAGAAATTTTAGCAGTATTTGTGGACCCTTGACTGAAACAATGAGAGGGGATAGAAAAGAGTTTAAGTGGACTAATGGGGCAGAAAAGAGTTTTCAATTGTTGAAACAAAAAGTTACAGAACAACCAGTTTTAGCACTTCCAGATTTTAATAAGGTGTTTCAAGTAGATTGTGATGCTAGTGGTACTGCAATAGGAGCTGTTATGAGCCAAGAAGGTAAACCTGTTGCTTATTTCAGTGAGAAATTAAATGATGCCAAGAGAAAATATTCTGTTTATGATCAGGAATTTTATGCTATAGTTCAGGCATTGAAAAAGTGGAGGCACTATCTGCTTCCTAAGGAGTTTGTTTTGTATACTGATCATCAAGCTTTGCAATATTTGAATAGTCAAGAAAAATTGAATCAAAGGCATTTGAAATGGGTTGAGTTTTTGCAGAGTTATACATTTGTTTTGAAACATAGGAGTGGAAAGTCTAATAGGGTTGCAGATGCTCTTAGCAGAAGGCAACTATTGCTGACAGAAATGCAGATTGAAGTGGTTGGGTTCAAAGAACTCAAGAATTTGTATCCAGAGGATCCTGATTTTGGTGAAGCTTGGAAGGCTTGTACATAACCTGTTACTCTAGATAGGACGAAATGGCTAGATTTTATCATCCAAGATGATATGCTATTCAGAGGGAGTTAGTTGTGCATTCCATGAAGTTCTATGAGGGAGAATCTCATCAAGGAGAAGCATAGTGGAGGATTGGCTGGATATTTTGGTCGTGATAAAACCCTTGCTTTGGTTGGTGAGAATTATTATTGGCCACAATTGCAGCAAGATGTGAAGAAGTTTGTGCAGAGTTGCAGAGTATGTCAGATAGCGAAAGGAGTGAAGCAGAATACAGGGTTGTATCAGCCATTACCTATACCAGAGAAGCCTTGGGAGGATATCAGTATGGACTTTGTTCTTGGTTTACCGAGGACACAACGGGGACATGATTCAATTTTTGTAGTAGTTGACCGATTTTCAAAGATGGCACATTTCATTCCCTGCAAGAAGACCTTTGAACTCAATTTTGAAGGCTTTAGAGGCCCCGGATGAGGTCAAAAATTTGAGTGACGGGTGCTTGCGCTAGTCAAGCCTGTAGAGCGCTTCGTGGCATTTTCAAAATGGGGTTATAATAGCCGATCGGGTCAACTGGTGATGACTTATGGTCTTCGGAAGTTGGGCCACCTGAAATGGCAGAAAATAATTTTCTTCAAAATTTTTGTTCGGGTTTCAAAGGTTATCTTGAGCCGACTATGATGTAATAAAATGTAAAATAAGATAATTCTAAGTTTGGTCGGCCTTATTGGCTAAAAATTCTAGAACCTTCCCAGGCGGTGGAAAATTGCCTATATAAGGAAGGCTATATTATTGTCTTAGGCAGTTCAGAATAGTTCTGGGTAGTAGATCTGGGTAATAGTTCGAGGCTTTGTCCTACAGAATATTGTAAGGGAATGCCCATGTGGCTTTGCATATTGTAATTCTGAAAGTTTGTAATTCCACATTTGTGGAGATAATAAGAAGCCAATTTTTTGTTCTTGCATATTGTTGTTGTTTCTCTATATCTGTTATGTGTTTGTGGTATTAAGGGGAGCACCCTTCATCATAATCCTTCTTTGAGGTTGACGAAGGGGTAGGATTCCTTCAATTATATATATCCTGTGAGTACATAGTGTAGGACTTAATCCCTTCATATCCCCATAGTCCCATGCAAAGGCTTTCTCATGTGTTTGTAGTAGTTTGGTTAGTTGCTCCATTTGTTGTGAAGGCAACTTATTATTCACATGGAGATTATGACCCTTAGAAAGCTCAACAGTAGTTGTATGGTCAAGCATGGATACTTCAGGGATAGGACTTGTATTTACTTCACTAGGTAGCAACTAGTGGATAATATTGAGTTCTGAAGGTAATACATAGTTCTCAAAATTATCTTCATATGTACTTAACTCTAACACATAACTCTTAGATACATCTTTGATTACAACACAATCATTATTAAGAATGCTCCGAATGACTTCATCTTCCTCTTGCAACTTTAGAAAAGATTGTCTATGTAACATCATGAGCTGAACCACAAAATTTAGTTCTTCTTCCCCTTCTCCTAAGTTTGGCCATATAGGTGTACTCAAATGTGGCTATGGTTGAGCTGGAGGATACAATGCTAGTTTCTTAGTGGCTTGTCCATCTGACATTTTCATGTTCCCTGATCTACAACTTATGTTTGCATCAGCTGTTGCTAACCATAGACATCCTAGAATAATAGGGTAACCAACAAGATTGGCCTTTGGTGAGAGGATCATGAAATCAGTAGGGTGCTCCCAAGAATCTAAGGCAACTATTATGTCTTCTATCATTCCATCAGGGGTAACAGTAGAGCTATCTACTAATTGCAATATTTTTGGAGTAGCTCTCAACCCTTCAATGCTCAATTTATTCATAGTATCCTTAGTCATTACATTAATGGCAACACCTAAGTCTATTAATGCATTTTTGATAGACTGGCCATTAATGATGATATTCACAACTGGACTCCCTGGATCTGAATATTTTGGTATTACCAATTTTCCTAACATGATATCAGCCAATTGTCCTATAACATGAACTATTGTAGGATCCTTTTTCTTTCTTCTAGGATTTTTGAGACAAGCTTCTTTTATGGCTTTTCCATAAACTGGGACATCTTTTATTGCTTGAAACATGGGAATTTAGACATGCATGTTCTTAAGCTGGTCAATGATATCAAATGGTTGGTCTTCTTTTGGTATGGGCTTATCTATGGTGAGCCTATGAGGAAATGGTGGTTTAACTAATGTATGGGCATTAGCTGAGTTGGAAACATTTTCTGATGCAACAGTATTTGGAAAATCATTCTTTGGAATCAGTACTAATGTTGCAGGAAGGTTTGGCACTTCAGTGATAATGGGTGGTTCAGGTGTTGGCAAGGTAGTACTTGATCTTAGGTGTATATCATCTATATCAAGTGCATAGGTAGGGTATTGCTGAGAATCGATAGCATACATTTGTTGTTGTGGCTATTGACTGTTGGGATTTAGTTGAGGTTGAGCACGTAATTGCGTCTACTTTTGAGGACCTGTGTTTGGAGGTGGTGGCATTATTGGAGGTATATTTGTTGGAGGTGGTAGAGGTGGATATCTAGGATTTAGATTAGGCCATTGCCGAGGTCCTCACCACTGGTTAGTGGGCTACCTATTCCCTTGTGGTTGTTGCCATTGGTTTGGAAATTATGACCATTGGGGTTGCTGTGGAGGATACCATTGATTCTATTGATTATTTGGCCAAGCATTATTCCAAGTGGGTTGATTATAAGTTGGAGGACTTTGGACATTCTAGTTTTGCCACTGACTATTATAAGGACTTGAAATTTGTAATGGGTCTTGAGGCATACCTTGTCTTGTGGCCCATGGCTGACATTGAGAAATAAAGAATACTTGCTCGTCCTCTCCTTCTATCTTCAAGTATTCTGTTGGAAGATGTTGGTTCTCTAGGTTTGTGACCAATTTGCACTGGCAATCCTTCTTTTGTTTGCGACAATGAGGAAAGTATTCAGCTAGCTATGCCTCCACATCTGCATGCTTCTTCTTGACAGTCATCATGTCTAGGTGTGTTGAGACATCATTAATGATGTCTTGCTTGAAGTTTGACAATAGGTTTGAAATCTCCATCTTTGAAATACCAGAGCCACTTCCTTTAGCCACTGTTGAGAGAAATCCACTTCCTTTCTTGAATGTTGCTCTAGAATAGTTCATACAAATCTTCTGAAGGTCATCCCAGGAAGACTGAGATATATCACCTCTAGCCATTAGCTCCAGAGCTTCAAGACAATTTTCATTCACTCCTCTTAGAAAAATTAGCTTCTGTGAATCCTCCTGCAATGCATGTTGTGGGTTCGTTTGTAAATTAAATAAGAAGCATGATATGCAGTCCTCTAATGTCTCATCTTCCCTTTGTGACATACAGAAGATGTCATCTCCTTTTGAATCACTTCCCTTGCAGTATTCCTTATACTTTCTTAGAAAAAAATCTCTCATTCCATCCCAATTAGCTACTGCATTCGCTCCTAAGCCCATGAACCATCTGAGAGTGAACTCCTTCAGTGTTGCTGGGAATACCTTAAGCTTATGACTGTCAGTATTATAATCAAAAATTTGACACAGTATGCCAAATTCAAACAAAAAGGTGTCAGGATCCTCCTTAATAAGTCCATAGAACTTTGGAAGTGCTGAAGCAGGTATGTTCTTGAGGTTAGGATTGTTGATAAGACTTGGAATTGGAAATGGAAATGTAGGAGCTGCCATTATTGGAGGTGTTGGATATTGAAACTGTGGCTGGAAAGTATTGTGGACTGGAGGTTTTTGGACAATAGGTGGTCCTGGAGTAGGATTATTATGGAAATTGGCTAATATTTCTACAAAAGGACAAAGGTCAAATGTTTCTTGGGTGTCTTCTTCTTCTATTGAAGATGATGCAACAAACTCAGGACCGACATCAAGAAATGGTAACTCAAGTTCTTCAAACTCTTCTTTCAATTTAACAGGTTCTTTTGGAAGAAATCTTCCATGAATATCTCACCTTCTTCGATGCATGCAAGTAAGTTGATGACTTGTGAAGCAAGCTCACAACTTCTTGGTATTGACTAAAAATAGGAAACTAATTTGAAAAATAAATAACTCATTAAGGTTCCTAGTTTGACACCATCCCCGACAACGGTGCCAAAAATGAATAGTCTCACAATAGGTAAATATAATAATGCCATTTTCTCTCTTAGGGGGTAATATATCTATTCTAAGGATTACCTATTCCCATCATGAAATGCATTTAGATTTTCAACCCAGGGATGCAGACTTGAAATGGGACAACACAATGTGTGCACTAAGTTCCTTTAGGAGTCATAACACCTATGCTGCAGGAAGATAAAATGCATGAAAGGAATCTATGCTATTGCTGTAGGAAAGTAAACACACTTGACTATTGATTGGAATTACTATAGAAAACTTATGAAATGAATCTAAGCCTGTCTAACAACTCAAAACATTCACTATACCCGTCTCTACAAATGCTACAGGAACAACCATAGTGGCAATGCTGCAGGAGTAAAATAGTAACTCTATTTAAAAATAGGAAAAGTACATGAAGAAAATCTATTCTAACTTAATCTAATCCACCTTCCAAGTGGGCCCCCTTGGTTGGCTTCTGTTAACTACTCAACACAAGAAAGAATCCAAAATCACTCTTCCATTAAATCCTTCTTAACTGGTTACATAACAATTGAAAAACTCATGAAGAACAAAACATAGCAACTTCCACTATTACTAAATACATAATTTTGTCTTTTCTCATTACCTACTAAATCAGTCAAAATCCCTTTATATCAAGGATTGACACTTATTGAAAACATAACAACAAAGTCTCATTAAACCTCGCCAAATATGGAGGAGATAAAATAACCACAACATAATATAATTACTGTTGACAACAGAATAACATTTCGAAGAAATATAGCAAGATTGATTCCCTATATTCTCTGGAACAACAACTCCTTTTTAAGCGTGACATATCCATCAGAACCATGTTGGATTCTCCCGCCATGGTTGGTCTTCTAATGCTCCTTTTTTAATGCAGTTGCACCACTCTTCACACCGCTCCTTGTTTACCTAAAAGGTTAGTAACATTCGGTACACATATGCAAGTCAACATTTTCAATTCCTACTTAAATGTTAGTACATAACTTGAAATAACTATATGAAGTACTGCATTATATTTATAATAGTCAGCAAAACATATCACTGAAGCTACCCATAGATTTTGTGGCTTTAGTTGTACTTAGCATAAGTTCACAAAAGTATAAGTCATAAATGTTTTGGAAATGTTTGTCAGAGCATCAACAAAATATGAAGATTATAACAAAATTGAGGCAATAATTGGACTCATCAATATTCTAAGACAAGAACTAGAGAACTTCCAAGATCTTAAAATAGGAGCACAGAGAAACCAAATTTCTAGCAAAGGATCAATCAGTTAAGACTACTAGTTTCAAATGAATGATTGGTGATCAAGACGATAGAAAAGCTGAGAAGAACCCAAACATTAAAAGATGCTGAAATTTTCAGAACTCAATGCAATTTTGGTATCATATGATAAAATGCCTAGGAAAATGACATAATGCAGGAAAATGATAGTTTTCAACTATTCTTGAAGAATCTGACCAATCTAGACTATTTTGGTTTCAGATATGTAATAAAGATGAGTGTTCCTAGATTCAGGTCTGAGTGTTCGTAGGTAAGCAATAACGTGATCAAACAAAGGTCTCCAAACAACCCACTAAAGGACAATGCAACTTTGGGGATACAATCACTTGTGAAGTCTAAGAGGGAATGCAATGTGTCAAAATGTTAAATGCATGTTTAGAATGATTTCCACAGGTCTCAACAGATTCAAAAATACATTAAGTAGAAAACTACCTAAGGTCAAAGGCTAGAATCAAAATATTTGTCCACAACTTGGTATTCCTTTGCCTCACACAAAGTGATATTGTCTTTTTCAAGGATAGCATCCAACAGAATACATATGGTGATTAATATTTAGGTGATCTGGGTAAGTCCATTTGGATCAATCCTTGCAGAAAGATTATGTTACTTTTGGAAGTAAGTTGAGTAGCTTCTAACTAGGAGTGTTTAGTAAGGGCATCTGGTGCAACTATTCCTTTTAGTTTCACTTGGCAGAATTGAGGCCTATAGCCCTAGAAGTGCTTCAAGTAAGGTAGTCTTGCAAGCAACATAGAGAACTCACGGTCCTACACATCACTCTTTGCATGTGTTCTCCCGGTCAAATGAATGACCCAACATAGTTAATAGTTATGTCCTTGTGGTTTTTGGCCAACAAGGCTTAAATTTTATAGTGGGTTGGATGAGCTGGATTTTCTTTGTCCCACTTGGGTCATTCCCAAGAGATTTTTACCTCAACAATAGGCCCTGTAAAGGTAAAATGAAAAAGAAAATGGATAGGCCAATAGAGGTCTAGATTTATGATTTTCCACAAGGGGAAAAAAGCATTCTCTCCTACTCTATAGCTTCTCCCAAGAACATCAAGCACATATTCATTTACCAAAGACTCTTTGCAAGTGAAAAACCAAGTAGGTAAATATTTTTGATTCAACCTCTAGGAGGTGAAGAACATATTGTCCTACTACCCAACTAGTCACAAGAAAAGAATCCATCCTAGTTAAGCTTGAAGGCACAATGTTTATTTGTATCTCCAAGGCAACCTGTAAAGAAAATAGCTTAAGTAATCTCAAGATATGTCTTTGGAAAACATCCTACAATGACAAAGCTTTAGTAGTTTTCATTGTTTTAATCTTTGTCAAGCATCCTACAGACAATAGTTAAGTGAATGCACAAGTAGCCCTGCAAAACAAAATGTCAAGACATGCAAATAACTAAAAACTGATAAAAAAAATCCAAGATCCTATAGACAAGTTTCCTGGATTTCTTTCTTGTTCTATTACCTGCAAAAATAGAGAATCATCAATCAGTAATCAGATTTTAAAAATTGCATAGAAATTCAAATGCGCTATAGAAACAACCATACGCACTACATAAATAATCACATGCACTACAAGAAATGTCAGAAGTGTTACAAAACTATGATATGCTCTACAAAAATTATGATACACGCTATAGAAAGAGTCAAAAGCACTACAAAAAATAGTCATACACACTACAAAAATAGTCAAACATGCTACATAAACTGTAATACACACTACTACATTTTTAAAAAGTGCTACAGAAATAATTGAAAGTGCTATTTTAGTACTTCTACTTGCTAAAACAATGATGAAAATTGTTAAAACCCCCCTTAAAGGTGTCAAAACATTATCAGCTATGCGTTGAGAGAAGTTTAGACAGAAGACAAAAGGGTATTTAGACATGTCAGAACATCGCTAGTATGCGCTATTTCATCTTTCAAAAGCATTATTTAATATGCATCAGAACAAAACTAGTACACACTATTTCATCTTTCAAAGTGTTGTTTCACTTGCAAAATATCAAAATTTGCAAAACCGAAACATAGATATTTGAATATTTACAAAAAAAAATCAAAGCTTGAGGCTTGAGCCCCATGGTGGGTGCCAAAGAATGTGTGGTTAAATATTGGCATTCAATTATAATGGAACCAACACTCAATAAACCATTAAATCAAGAATTTAGCTATAAGAGTTCATATCAAATGAACAAACTAAACCCTCAAAGGCGGCTTATTGCTTCCTAGTTGAAGTGAGTTTAATCCTTTTTTAATTCTCATCATGTTGGCATGAAGGATTAGTGATTTGAATACTCCAAAATGGAAGATTAAAATGCAATGTAAACCTAGAAATAAACTAGAATGTAAGATTAATCTAACAACAATGATACTACTATGAAGGCAAACTAGATAACAATGCAAGATTATACTAGAAAATAAACTAATCTAATAATGCAAGACAGCTAAGAGCTAAGAAACTAAGGACTCAAAATAGAAAGATTACTCTATAATTAAATAATTTAAGAATGCAAATCCTCAAGATGGAACCTAGATTGCAAAAGAAGTGGATCCTTGAGCCAAGGCTCTAAGAGCTTCCTTTTAAAGAAATTGCCTCAAGAATGAAGGGTGGATAGTAAGAGGCAAAAGATGTTAGGTAGAGGTGAGTGGTGAGAGTGATCAATCCATGTGAGAGGATTCAAGAATTTTGACCAGCCAAGCTTGATGGGAGAATAAGATAAAATAGCAAATCCCCTTTTAATTGTCAATTAATCAAGATTAAGTTGCGCAAAGTGCTCTTTTAATAAAAGTGCTAGGACTTTATATTAAAGGAAAGTTTTGAAAATTAAATGATTTTTCAAGTTTTAATATTAGAGATGATTTATGCTTGATTTTTAGAAATAAATTAATTATGAAAGGGGGGTTATCCAGGTTGCTTACATAATTATGCCTAGTAAATTATAACTTTGAGATTTAGAATTTTTAAAAAGGCAATTTGATCAAATTAGGGGCTTAGGTTCTACTAGACAAATTTTAAGTGATTATAATAGCTTCATGAACCACTATCATACCTTCAAAGATTGACCTATTAGGAGAAAAACCACTCTGTTCCTTAGAGATAAATGAATGTAGTACCTATTTTAACCTATTTTCCATTACTTTGGTGATTACCTTATGAATAGTATTACATAAGGTAATACGTCTAAAGTCATCAAAGGTAGATTCCTCACCTTTCTTAGGCACTAATTTAAAAAATGTATTATTAAAATCTCTAAAAATGAAACCTTCCTTTCTGGATTCCTCCACCACCTCCCCTAACACATCCCCTAAAATGCGCCATGCCTTTTGAAAAAACATAGCTGGAAAACCATCCGGTCCTGGAGCTTTATCACTTCCCATGTTAAAAAGGGAAAATTTGACTCCTTTTTTTAGAGATGGGCTTCATTAGAATCTGATTTTGTTCCTCCTTAATACATTTTGGGATGATATTCATAATCTCTTCATCCACCTTCACATCATTAAGATTCTTCGCATAAATATTAGAGAAAAAAACTCACTGCTCCAGAATTAATATCCTTTGCATTATCTAAAATCTTACCATTATAATCTCTAATTGAAAAGATTTTATTTTGAGATCTCATTACCTTTAATAAATTGTAGAAAAACTTTGTATTTCTATCTCCATTGTGGAACCAAGTCTCTCTATATTTTTTCCTCCAAAAGGTTTCTTCCTGAGCTAAAATTTCAAAATATCTTTTTTAAAGCTCCTTTTCCATAAATAAATCTTTCTCTGACATACCATTTTCGATGACCTTTAGATTTAAGGCTTCTAATTCTGATTCAATAGTAAATTTTTCAGCAAGCACATTCTTAAATTCCACCCTATTCCAAATATTCAACTGTTCTTTTAAAAACTATAATTTCTTAAAGAAAACAAAACCTTTTTTCCCTTCCCTTCAGGGGTATTATTATTTTATTTCCTTCCCTTTTAGTGGCATTAGTCCACCAATAATAAATCTTCTCCATAATATTAGGGTCTCTAAAACACATACCTTCAAATCTAAAAGGCATCCGTTCTAGTGTAGAATCCTCATGAATTCTCAAATAAATAATGAAATGATATGACCTTGAGAAAGGTAGAATTTCCGCTTGACACAACCAATTGGCCTTACTCCAATATCCTGATAGGATGAATCAATCAAGATTCTCAACAATAATAATCAATCCACCCCTACTATTAGTCCATGTGAAATCCCCATTCTGAAGCTCCACATTCGCCAAACCTTGTGAAGTAATAAAATCCATGAAGTCCTTTTGGCTTTGACTCATCCAACCCTAACCACCTTTTTTCTCCAGTGGAGAAAGAATAGCATCAAAGTCCCCTTTGATGACATGTATCTTATCCCTTAACAAACCCATTTGGGATGAAATAAACCCTAAAAGTTATTTCTTAAGACCTGTATTAGTAGGACCATATATATTGAAAGTGTAGAAATGAGTTAGAAGCTGTTTAGATGTAATCTCCACCAATTTCCAATTTGTAGTTTGGTTTAGAAGTTTAAACTCCATAGTAGCCTCTTTTAATAAGATCCCAAGACCCCCTAAAGCTCCTTTAGCAGTCTCAAAAACACATTTCCATTTTGAAAACCATTTAGATAAATGATCTACTCCTTCTGTACCAACCTTTTTTTCTTGTAACAAAAATATATCCAGTTGCACTTGATCAAGACAATGCTTGATCATGCACATTCTGTCAGGGGAATTGCATCCCCTGAAATTCCATGAAAGGACCCTTATTGCTATTGGGAAAAGGCATAACCTTTTCCTGATCTCAATAGTTTAGCCTGGTTTGCTACATTACTAGCCAATTCCAACTTCATCCTATTAGTTATAGCTCCCCTTTTCTTCTTTTCCCCTATTTTCAGTTTAGATATCTAAGATTGCATTTGACTCACTTGTTACTCTACAATATCCAATTGATCATGAAAACCAAAAGTATCATTGTCCCCCTTATCATCCTAAGTTTCATAATATGAGTCTAAAACTGAAGTATTCCCTCCACTATCTCAGGCTTCCTCAAATAGATCCTCCAGATTTCTAATCGGGGATATTTGCCTATCATCTAAAGGAGCACAATCCCTATATGCTTTACTCATCAAAGTCTCTTTACCATAATCCTCACACTAATGGGTTTCTTTTTCATTATCTAGCTTTGCACTTATATCCCCTTCCCCTTTATCCATATCTTCTTTGATATAGCCTTTTGAAGGTTTCAAGTCTAGGATAAAGGAAGGGATAATTTCTATATTTTTCTCAAAGGTTTTTTCCTCTACTTCAACCATTGAATTACTCCTAAGCATCCTCTCTTCATGTGTAACTTTTTCCACCATTGTATGACTATCATAATATTGAGCATTCTGCACCTTAGTGATATGAAAACATGAAGCTAGGGTTTCTTTAACAACCTGGGTTGACAAAGATTCCATTGTGATCATTACATCTAAACCATTGTCCACATGTAAGGAGCTATCAGTTCATCTTCACACCATCTCAAACTTGTCCTCAGGTATGTGTTTACAAAACCATCTTTTGTTAACAATCATATCATATTCATACTGTAGAAAAGTTTCATCTTCTTTTTCCTTTGATTCCATTACAATGTGAATAACATCCAAGGGTTGATCTATTTCTAACACCTTTCCTTTTAAAGGGTTGATAAAGACTCAACCCTTATATGCCCTACTGAATCACCAGAATCCCTGACATCCACCATAATGCTTTCCTTCCAGTCACCTTTCTCTAATCCAATGGCTATAAAGTCAAACACCTTATTACATTCTTGGACCTTAACTAGTATATGTGGAACCACTGAAAGATCATTCCCATCCACTACATTTGATGAGATAAAAGTTCCTAAACAATCCCTGATTTTTTTTAGGGTTTCTTCCTCTCTATATTCAAAGGGAAGGTTATGCATATTGACCCATATTTCTAACTCTTTAACTTTCTCCTCTAGAGGATCAAATTTTGGAGTCCATTCTCTAATATATACTCCTTTTCCATCAATAAAAAATGGACCACTTCCCAGAATCTAATACTTGTCCTTCTTAGATGGGTAGGTCACTAAATAAACATTATTTGCTAGTTTTCAGGGTGAAGCCAATACTCCAATTCCTATCACGCCAATCCATAATCTTACTTATAGATGACCATGCACCCATCCATTTCATGATTAAAGCTTTATCTTTGAGTAAACAAACTTATTCTTTCCATTGCATATTATTAATGAGAACTGAAGAAGATTTCACATAAACAACATTATCTCTTACCTCTGGGAATTTCTCAACTTTGGCATGCAAAGTCTTGGGTCTCCAAAATTTCCTCTCAATCTGATCAAATCAGAAGTGATTTTTTATTGGAAAAACTCCATTATGAAGCTCCAGATAGCTCTTCATATTCTCCCAAAACCTTCCATACCTATCTTCCCTTATTTGAAAGCCATTCAAAACTCTATCCTTTATCCTATGCTTTGACACCGTAGGGTTTACAGAGGTATTGAAACTTCTTTGAAACCTTCTGTTAAAAGGCCACTAATTATCATTGTTTCTCCCAAGTCCATTCACCTCTTGCTTTCCTGAACCCTGAAAGCTTCCTGCCCCCCATGAAAAAACCTTTGGGAACCTTGATGGTTCTAAAATGCGCCCATATCCAACCATTGCAGAGTATCCATTATTGTTTTTTCATTGCAACATTCTCCATCAAGATACAATCTTAGCACTTTTATTAAAGATCACATTTCCCACATAAGTGTCTTACTAAGGTTATGATTGACAAAGCTAATTTGAAAAGAATATCAAGGAAGGAATTAAAGTTGTGATATTGATTGATGAAGAAGATTTGAAAAGGATATAATTGTTGAGGTTATGATTGATGAAGAAGATTTGAAAAGAGGACTAAGGAAGTTACTGAGGTTATGACATTGATTGATGAAGAATATTTAATTTCAAAAGACTAGAATATATAGGAAAGGGTATTTGAAGATCTTATTAAAGAATGTATTGAAATGGTGGTTTCTTGTGGCTTTGGACTCAATGATTGATTACTAAAAATATTGCTCTATCATGTGGGAAAGTTCCTAAATTAATTGTTTGACAAAGATATAATCTGGTGTTTGGCTAATAATAAGGTTAACTATAGCCATGGTTGGGCAAGCTTGGAGAATGACTTGCAAATTAACCTATGGAGGAATTCTACAATAAGAAGTTTGTTGGACTTGGTTAGATGATTTGTGTGGTGTTTTAGCTTTAGATATCTCTTGTTGGTTTTCTTCGAACGTGAATTTTTTTTGTCACATGCACCTAATTATTGTCTATGTTGTCTTTTAGCTTAAAACTATTTGCGGTGACATGATTCATGTTGTTTGGATCTAGATATAGGTCAAGGGGTGAGATAAGTGGCTTAAGGTTCTTTTTCTATAACATGTTGTGCTTTGGATGACACTTCATGCATTAGAGAATGTTTTGAGGGTGACTAGTAACCCATTTTTAATGCATTTTCACACATTACATTTCACTAGTACATTTGAGACCTTTTTCTGATGGAAGGTCATCTGAATTGGGACGGTTTATCGTTGATATAATGACACCACTCGACATCACAATTTTGCAGTCAGAAAAATTGACAGTTTTGATTGGCATTGTAATTATGATGATAGAGGAAGTCATAATAAGGGGGTGCCAACAAGGAAAACCTAGCATTGAACCTATTTGTGGCCGTCCCAATTGTGACACCTATCTGTCACAAAAAATAAAAATGACAGTGAGCTGTCAGAACCTTCTGACGGGTTTCTGTCATTTGTAATTTGTTTGCCAATGGAGATGCTGTTAGTGCGATAGATATCCGTCAGAAAAGTGTGATAGATATACGTCATTTGTAATTTTTAATGACAGCTATGCTGTACATGCGACGGAGAACCATCATAATTTTACGACATCTATCTGTCATTTATAGTTTTTTACCGACAATAATGTTGTACATGCAACGGATGGATGTCGGATTGTTTTGACAAATAACCGTCACTATTTTTTGGCCGTTGCACTTGCGACACAAATCAATTTTAAAAAAAATATATTTCTTGATTGGGTTGGTATCGATTCAGAAGGGTGTTCTTGCAGATCTAGTTCCTACTCATGATTTGGTTATGGATCATTCAGAGATGAATTTGCAGTAGATTCAATAGTGGCTCATGGATTATTGAGTTAGATGTGATGTCGAGAGAGCGACATGCAAAACTTACACATTGGAGATTTGTAGATCACTATGGTGTCCGTGATGACTTGGGAGAAGTCTTCTTCTTGGTGAACCGAGCTGAGAGACTTAGATTATAGAAAGTGGGTCATTTGATGTGAATTATAAGACATTGGATGCCTATTCACAGTGGGTTCATGGTGTGGTCTGTGGTGTTTCTTTGCGATTGGGTTCTTGGTAGAGATCTATTGATTTGGTAGCCATTGAGATGGATCGATATATATTTGTTGTACATGGATTGAGATCTTAAATTATTGAGCTTCTCTTTGTTTCAAAATAGTTTAACATTCTCTACTTAACAGGGCCAACCACATGAAGGTGGAAGCTCATCTGACCCCTCCTAGGAGCCTCTTATGACCCTTTACGACATTTTAAGACATCTAAGATGTATTCTTAGGGATCGTAAAGGGTCATAAAGGGTCATAAGGGGTCATGGGACACAACAGCTGAGAAACATAAATGTAGGCATCATGGTCACAATTTTTTGGAAACACGACATAATTGAGTGGTATACCTAGACAATGCAACACAACCACTACTCCTCCAGTTCCAAGTCGATACTATAGTAAACCAAAACCCATAGATAAAGAATAAATTTAGGGAGTGGAGGAGAGCAATAACAACCGAAATAAGATAGGGTCCCTGTATTATTTCGGTCATTATTGCTCTCCTCCGCTCTCTAAATTTATTCTTTATCTATGGGTTTGTTTACCGCAGTGTAAACTTGGAACCATAGGAGTGATATATAGTTGTGTTGCATTGTCTGGGTATACCACTCAATTATGTTGTGTCTCCAAAAAAATTGGGACCATGATGCCTACATTTATGTTTCTCAGCTATTGTGATATCTACATTTATGTTTCTCATTTGTCGTGTTTATGTGAATGTTCTTTATGTGTGTCGTTGTGTTGAGGCAAAAAAGAAATTGGATCACTCGGTTATCGATGGTGGAGAATTAGAATACCCTATAGGAGCAGTGGTTGTAACTGGTACATGGATTAGACGGTATCCTATGAAGAACCCTAGGTTGTGGTTGTTCGAGGATTAGGAGACACATAAAGATTCTTCGTTATTCAAACCTCGTCATTACATTAAATGTCCACTTGATCAGATATGGGGGAAGACCACATAGTAAAACTATTTAGAAGTTTCATGAGTCAGACCACGAGGCAATACTTGAGACAATCAAGGGTAGGGCAGATCCAATTGGTTCATTGGACTAAATGGAGATACAAAATATTGTAATGTCAAATTTATATAGCACTATAAATTGCTCATGAATTACCCCATATGTATAACGAGAAGTTTGTAAGATTTAATGACAACCTTTCTCATCTATTTTTTTGGGTAATACCAAAGGTTTTATCTGCTTAGCTCTTTCCTCTAGTGCTCCTAATGAGCATAGAGAAATGCCAGGGAATCTTACAAGCCTAAAATGTCGGTATACACTTTATGGCCTCATAATTATTTGTATGCTGGTCATTCTTCTGAGATTCATGAACATTTCCATCCATCTCTTACCAAAAAGGAACATTAGATGGTGAAATCTATGAAAACAAAAGCTGAAGAGATGAGCAGAGGGATGCGCAGTCATAGTTTTTCTAGTAGACGTCCTGTTAATGCAATAGAAAAGAAAATGGCCCTAAAGGCTGCTAAGTCTTTCGAATCAGAAAACCCCTTTGGCTTAGTAATTATGAGGCCATATAGTGTATACTAACATTTTAGGCTTGTAAGATTCCCTGGCGTCTCTCTATGCTCATTAGGAGCACCTGAGGAAAGAGTTGAGCAGAGAAAACCTTTAGTATTGCCCCAAAAAATAGAAGAGAAAGGTTGTCATTAAATCTTACAAACTTTTCGTTATACATACGGGGTAATTCATGAGCAATTTATAGTCCACCAAATTTATAGTGCTATATAAATTTGACGTTACAATATTTTGTATCTCCATTTAGTCTAATGAACCAATTGGATCTGCCCTACCCTTGATTGTCTCAAGTATTGCCCTGTGGTTTGACTCATGAAACTTCCAAAGAGTTTTATTATGTTGTCTTCCCCCATATCTGATCAAGTGGAAATTTAATGTAATGACGGGGTTTGAATAATGAAGAATCTTTATGCGTGTCTCCCAATCCTTGAACAACCACAACCTAGGGTTCTTCATAGCATACCGTCTAAGCCATGTACCAGTTACAACCACTACTTCTATAGGGTATTCTAATTCTGTAATGATGGAGGAGTGAAAGGCAATGATTAATGAGGTTGCTGCTATTAGATCATACATTATACACTTACTGTTTTGAATTTGAGCTCGGGCATCATGCAATGTTATTGTTGTCATTGCATGCTTACTACTGTTGTGCACCATATATTATTTTATACACTATTTATTTCATTGAGACTGTGAGCTATTGTAGTTGACTATATTCTTTTGGGGTCTGATCTATTGTAGTTGATTCTTTTTTCTTTGAATCATTGTTTATAATTACTTTTGATGCAATATTTATGTTGTTGGGACTCAAAATTCAATTTTGAAGTACCATGTAAATTGCTTGTTAAGTGCTCTATTTGGTCTAAAAATGCATATATGGATTGGGTGGTTTTTAGGTCCTATCATCAGAATTAAATGTTTTGCACCTTACATATGTCCCTTTGAGTCAATTTGAGCCTTTAGTTCAGGTTTTGAAATGGGTTTTCATCAGTTCGTTTCTAGGAGGTTCTGAATGCAGAAATTGCTGTGTTAAAGTCACCGGGAAGGGGTAGTTTGTCGGCTTATATTTCACACCTTGAAGAGTGTCATGAAAATCTGAGTATGGGGTCTTGTTCAACATGTTCCATACTACTTATGTTTCCAATTTTTGGTCCTTGTGATAAGTTATGACCCTATTTGTTCATTCCCTTCCAGAGGTGTTTTCTAGAATCTGCATTTTCACCTTTTCACAGTTTTGTCGGGAGCCCTGTTCATGATCTTATAATTTGCACCTGGTGGATTGGTAGAAAGATTTTAATCATTTCCCTACATTATAGACAAGTTTTAATTTACCCCTGTCAGTTTGTAGCTTGTGACGAATCCATTGGATGAGTTTCCCGATGTGATTCCATTTGCAGTTTCTGCTGTTTGCAAAGATTGTGAAGTGCACCAGTTTGCCGGAGGTCAACTTTACCAGCAAATAACTTTTACCCTGTATTACCTATCAGTGAAATTATTTTTGCGTTGCATTATGGACACATGGTTCTTTCTCCAGTTTTAGATAGGGCTTTCTGCCAATCCAGTTGGTATGTTTGCAAAGTCGATTCCAGATGCAACTTTTCACAGTTCTGTGCATGTTATGAGTCTATCTTTGCAAGTACCAATTTTCACAGAGCTATATCTTTTGCCCAATTTACTCCCAGATCAGGATGATGATTGAATCATGATGTTTGCATCTCAGTGTACTTATGTGCCAGTTTGTGGCTTCCTAGGGATTCGTTTGGTATTTTTGCCAAGGTGATTTCAAATACAGTTTATTACTTGTAACAGTGGTTTACAAAAGGCAGAAATAAAGGACCCACTTCGAGGATTAATATCTCTCACCTCGGGTACAGTCAAGGGATGCCATTTTGCAGGGTGATTCTACGTAGCTCGAAGTTTATGTCAGTCACACGGTGAGATTTGTTTAGGTGATTTTGTCAATTTTTGAAGCCAGTTTCCTAGGCCTCCTCGCATGATTTTGTCATGTGGTGGAAGGTGAAGCAAGTTTTTGTGTGCTCGGTGGCGCTCTCTTGTCAGGTCGTCTGGTCAGTTTTTAAAGCCGTATTTAGGAGGCTAGGTGGTTTTTTTTTTTTAAGCAGTCTTGTAGGAATGAAGAGAATGAATGGGGTGATTCCAAATTTGGCACAGTTGTTCTATCTTTGTTTGAGTGATCACTTTTTGCTGATGAATAATTTTCCCTTTGCTAGAACAAATCATATCACTAGAATCCTGTTGGAAGCAGTGTCTTGTATTGTAGCTACAACTTTCTTATATGTGCTCTCTCAGGAAAGCACTGAAGTTCTGCAAGGGTTTTTCAGCATCGAATGAGATGAAAAAGAGTTTTCATGTCTCCAATAAATGTGGTATAATTTGATCTGGTTATGCGGACAACTAAGTTTGGCCTACACGATTCTCTCTCCTATTTTGAAAAGGGATCTTATTTGCCTTGCAGAGGTTACATGTGTGGTTTTCACTTCCACACATTAATGTTTTATCTTCATCATAAAAAGGGGGTGCCAAGAACCATTGTAATACAAGCATGATGCACAAGGCAGGGCATGTGCCAAAAGTCAGAGGGAAAACAATTTGAATTAGAATGTTGAATGTGTAAATGCTGGCAGCGAGTATCAAAAGTCATGGGCTCTGTTTTAAATACAAATTCATAGTTGTTGTTGCATGGTATGTGATGGATGGCAACACACTGGTGTAGGTGGGCTACACAAATAAATGAAGGGACTAACTAGTATATAGGAAAATGCATGTGGCGAGTTGAAGTAACAAACCGGACTAGTGCATTTTGAATTTGGAGGTAGTGTCTAATGATTGGAGTTGCTGGCTTTCGAGTAAGTCAAATAATTGAAGTCTTCAAAGCAAAAGGCCTATGCACTAGTGGTGAGTGGGTGTTCACGTGAATGGTTTGTGAGCTTCTACTGTGAAGCCAGCCCAGCATATGAACCCTATGAAAATTCATTGGAGATGCCAGCCCATTTTAATGTGAGGCCTCACGCAAAACAAGAGATGATTCTCTTTTGACTTGAGGCATGACCTGCGTCAAAGAGTGGGTGGAGGCTACAGAAAGAACAAGTGTGGTAACAATGGCAGCAGTAGCAATAGCAATAAAAATTCCAAGAGAAGCAGGGATCAACCGTGCTCAACCTCAACTGAAGCAATTGGAACTGGAACTGAACTATCTCCATCCATTGGAGGAGCATCCTCCAATAATTATGGATACTACAATGAAGCAGAAGAGCTTGGCATGAATAGTTATGAAAACTCTGCATATGTAGCTGACATGGGTCAGTCCTCTCATAACAGTCTAATGGGTTTTCAGTCCTATCTTCCAACTAGCTTGACTAATCTGTAGTCTCTGCAATACGACAACAACAACAACTTCATGGCTGATCATGGTTTCAGTAGGTCACCTACAAACCGATTGGGTGCCATGAATGTGGGAGATCTCACTTCAGTTATTGATACAAAACATATGACAACCTTATCTTTTGATGGAGATGCTTGCAACCCATACATGAATCATCATAACTTATCTGTCGATCAGTCCCACTCATGTCTTCTGTTGCACCAGCACCAACATCAACAGCAGAAGAAGATTTATGACGAGCCACCACAAGCATTATATGAAGTAGGCTATTTTTGGCCTGATTTGTCTGCATATGGCCTCTCCAATGTCAACAATTCAATGTAAGACACTTTTGATTATACCCAAAGATTACAATTTGTAGATGAAGGATTCCCCTAATCTGAGAGTTGAAGATCATTTAAGTTTTTTATGGAGGATAAGACAAGTACTGTAAAAATAAGCACAATGTGTTTTGAAGGATGTTAGCCGTTGGAGGGAGCTAGTGCAATTGATTTGGGTGTGTTGCCAGTCTCTAATGGAGCCCATGTATAACAAATGAAGGCAACCGGTGTTGAGATGTTGGAAGCAGCCCGTACAGTGAAATAAAAGGTGGACTCGCATGTACAAAGGAGAGGGGCGTGAATATAAAGAGGGCATTCACACGTTTCAATTACGCTGCTTTGCGTGAATCTGTTTGGGCTGATGCAGACATTAATAGAATGTCTTGTACAAAGATACAAATGGCAGGCAGCGTAAAAGAATCAAGCAGACTCACACACAATCTAAACATTGTGTAAGTTTGCAGGCCCGCGCATATACCAAAGAGGCTGCCAGTTTAAATAAATGCCAATCAAACATGGGATAAGGTAGGCCGATATAGCTGGCGCAAGTAAGAGTCTGATTATATTTTATTGGGGAGCATGTTTCGCATTTGCTTGTTTTTGTGGCTTCAAAGTTTGAATCGTGTTTTAAGTTCCATAACCAATGGGAATGGGGGAGGACAACCCTTGGTGCTACCCTTTGGCACTCCACTTCCATTTCTTGTGTGTCCACACGGTGGACTCTATGCGCATCCTCCAATGCCTCCGGATGCACTTCCATATGATCACTGTGGGTTGTGATCGCCCAGTGATGCTAAAGTGAACAGCAGCTGCAACACCTCCAAACTCTGAAGGAGAAGCTTTGAGGGGCTTTGCTCATTTTTAAATATGAAAGGCATGTACAAAGTAGAGGGAGGCATCCAGTTTGAAAAGGTTTGAAGTCAGTAATCCCACATGCAGCGTAGGTTGATTCTTTAAAATATTTAAATGCATCAGCACTCTCATATGTTGTAAAGCAAGAACCACAGAGGCTCTTGGTGGGTGCACTAAGTTGGAAGTTTCAGTGCCCCCGTTATTTTGGGTGAAATGTGTAGAGGATTTTAAAACTTCTAAAAACTAATATCCCACATGCGTGCGAAAACAAGCTTGGGAGATATTTAAAAGCAATACTACTCACATTATGAAATAAGTTGAAACAAACAAAGCTATGCACACGCGACCCCCTTTCACTTGCCTTGGTTTTTGTGCCCATGGCTGTGCCCAGAAAAAGTTAATTTTGCAGAGATGATACGACATGTATTCACTGATTCGCCAAATAGAACCAGCGGTTAACAAAATATTTCGCGACTCAGAGGTTGCGGTCTATCGACTGCATTCGCACATTCGCTAAGAAGCTGGCGGTTTGGCCAAAATATTCCGCGATTCAAAGATGACTGTGTTTGCACATTTGCCAATTGCTTGGCAGTTTAGGCAAAACATTCCGCGATTACGAGAATGGGGTTGTTCGCCAGGTCGCTGAATTTCACCTGAGGTCAAGAATACATTCTACGAATTAGAGATAGGCTTTTCGCCAGTTCGCCAGATTTAACTGCAGTTAGTGGATTGACTCCGCGAATTGGAGAATTCATGTGGTTGCTAGTTCTCCCAATCAGTGGGTTAGCCTGAAGTTTGTCCGAGCATGCAATGAGAGCTTGAAACATGGTGCTCCCTGGTGTCTTCTGAGGTAAAATTAGAAAATAATATAAAATGATAGATTAAAAAGAAATTTGAGAAAATAACATAGTTCAGACTATAGGTGAAATATGCAAAATTTCAATGGTCAAGTTGCTCACGGAAAACTGTCCTGAGAGTTCATTTTTTGCCATAATATATAAGTGTTATATGTTTCTGGAAAGGTCTCGGAATGAGGAATCCCATGACAGTGATATTTTTCAGTTTCAGGATAGTTGACGAGAGCAGTTCAGGTTTGAAATCTGAGGTTCAGGTTTAAAATGATAGATTAAAAAGAAATTTGAGAAAATAACATAGTTCAGACTATAGGTGAAATATGCAAAATTTCAATGGTCAAGTTGCTCACGGAAAACTGTCCTGAGAGTTCATTTTTTGCCATAATATATAAGTGCTATATGTTTCTGGAAAGGTCTCGGAATGAGGAATCCCATGGCAGTGATATTTTTCAGTTTTAGGACAGTTGACGAGAGCAGTTTAGGTTTGAAATCTGAGGATCAGAATAAGATATGAGATCAGCTTGGGAGTCAGTTGCAGATGAGATGAGAGGAAGGTTGCAGATATTTTGGGAATAAACAGGTGTTGGTGACTGAGATTTTTCTCTTTTCTCCTATATCTCTATTTTCTTCTCATTATAAAAGTGATGTTGAAATTAATGCTGTAGGGCAGCTTCCAGACTTTGATTTTTGTTTCTTGTGTTTCTTTGTTTTAGAAATGTACAGTTCCAGATGATTTTAATTAAAATAAATGAATCCCAATTCAGTTTATGTTTGATGTCTTTGTGTTCATAATCTGAATTCCTGTGTATTGATTTGTAAGGCATGTCAATATACCAATTATAAGGTACCTGTGGGTTTGAATTCGAGTGTGTTTCAAGGAGGGAGTAAGTCTCAGTTTCAAGTTCTGAGAATTCTAGATTTGTAGACGAATTTGATGTCCAGGAACTGGAGTGAAAAGAATGGTTTGTAAGGCATCCCATCTGGGTTTTTGAGTTGAAGTTATGGTTTTCTGGGATTGCATATTTGTATGACTCTGTCGCCCAATAAAGAAGGCACTGGTCCTGGTTTTCTTTGTAGTTTTCATCATCAACCATTAAAATCAATTCCATTTTAATTTTCCATTTAAAAGCATGAATGTTTAGAATCTGTATTAAATAGTACAGATATTGTTGGTGATTCATTGAAGAATTGAATCGAATAGGTTAGCCTGCCTGAGTTTTAAGCTCAAAGAGAAGAAGGGTGAATACCCTTGTCGCATTTGCCATTTTTCTGCAATGATTATTCAGTCTTGTTAATATCATGGAATGGCTTTCTAAGCTATGCATTAGTTGCAGCTAAAGACATTAGTAAATCATTGTAAGAACCCCTAATCCACTGCAAAGATTTCATTGTGAAGCAGTAAGTTTGAAGATAGGTACACTCGCCTGGGTCTGTGGAGCCCGAAGTAGAAGAAGGACTTGGTCCTTATCAATTAGCCTTTTCCCTGTAAGAATCCAGAATTGGGAACCTGAGAGTCAAGCTTAATGGCTATATTGGTGATTCTAAATGAAAAAGAGCTAACAAATTGGCGACTCTACTGGGGATTGAGTATTAAATGCATAGTTAATAAGGTTTTAGTTGAGCATGGCTCCTTGCCTTCTTAATTTTCAGCCCAGTTAGGCCTGTCCAGATTTGCATAGAGTCAATTTTATCTTATGAAGGTGATTTTGCAAAGGGTTTGTCCTTGCAAATTGTCATAAAAATATTTCCCAATTTGTATTGGGTGGCGACTCTGGTTTCTGCAGCAGTGATGAAATGAAAAGTTGATTTCATAGAAATGCAAGAATAAGTAAAACACATTCCTTTGCAAGGAGGTGGTGTCTCTATGAAATAACAACCTGATGGAGCTGTGAAAGATGCTCTAGACTTGCCTCACTTCCAGTCAAAAGGAAAAGGAGCAGCCGCCGTAATTCTGGTCCAGGTAATCTTCATATTTTTGGGGAGAAGAATACACAAGTGATTTCCCTATAAAGTGATGTCAGCACTAGTTAAAAGGAAAAAATATTGGAATGTCATTTGCATACTATGGTGCTGTTGTAATGTGTAAAAGTGACCACACTTCTATGAATCATTACATGAAAGGTTGCTCAACAATGAGGCCTCACAAAGTGACTCATAGCTCTCTATGCATGGAGTTGCAAGGGACTATGATAAATTTGCTCTCAGCTAGAGCTACAAACTTGTGACCTTGCTAGTCAACCATATAATGAGAGATTCACAATGAAGACCAGGGAAAGAGTGCCAATATCTTCAATGGAATCAAAGTATGCAATGCAATGCAAATCTAAATGAGAATGCAAACTATTCTATGGAAATGAAAGTACAAATTAAGCTATTGAAAGGAAATACAAAGGATTACAACTTTCCTCATTAAGCTATGTGAAGTTATTTATTGCATAAAAAAAACTAAGCTATGAAATGAAGCTATGGATGCTATGATAATGCAAGAGATGAAGTCTAAACTATGAAGCAATAAGGAAATCCAAGAAAAGCTTGATGTAGCAATGATCTTCAAAAAGCTCCAAATGCACCTAGAAAACTTGCAGCATAACAATAGCATGAAAGAGATGGATATGCAAATGAAGGAGATAGCTCTCCTTTTATAAGAAATGCAAAGGAATGGACCATGGAGATTAAGAGGCAAAAGTCTCAATCAACAGTGGAGCTTGAAAGAGGAGCAATCCATGTGCACAAGTATCATCCAATAGGAAAATAGGAGTTGACTTTATGTCCATATGAGACAAAAAGTGCTTTTCTCTTTTTATAAAATAAGAATAATAATTTATTTGTGCAACTTAGGATAAGAGGAAAAGGTGGGGTTTTTTATTTAAAAAAGAGAGGAAATATTCCTTTTAAGTATATAAAAACTTAGGATAAATGGTTAGCCCATAGGATAAAATCTAATATATGATCGAAATTAAGACTTGATCAAAAAATTGATAATGTTGAAAATATTGATTATTGATCAAAATGATTTAGGGTTGATAAATTAAATAAATGGGGCCCAAAGTCTAGGTGACCATTTTTGGGTGCATACATTTGCCCCTCTTTGACTAATGTGTGATCGATTTGGGAACACATGTAGTCAAAGAATGAAGTTGAAATGTGAGATCGATCTGGGATCACAAAATAACTCAGATGTGAGGTCGATTCGGGATCACACTCGGACAAACATAAACAAAGGCCTTTGAACATGAGGTTGATTCAGAATCACATTCAAAGTAAGAGATAAGAATCTTAAATTTGAGCAAAAGCTCACAAAAGATGTCTGAATCAGAAAAATCAAGAGAATCAGGGATGAGAATCCCATAGGTACTGCCCCCTCGGAATCAAAATCAAAATCAGATAGAGGAGAATAGCAAATCGATAAAATATGGTCAAATCAAAATGAAATCATAATTAAAGATAAATGATAACAAGATAACCATTAGTCAATGAAACATGCCCCAGTGAGGAAGTAGAAGAATAGAAATAGAGCGAATGAAAGACTAGAAAATTTGAGAGACATGGAAGGAAGAAAGTCCATCGAAAATTGGATTATGCCTCAAAAAGTTAGTCAACTGCTTAGAAGAAGGGGAAAATTTTGAAACATGATTTTGACAATCAAGATAATCTCAAATTTTGATTTCGAGTCCGAAAATGGATCCAGGACGTCAAAATTAGCTAGGGGTGCAATTTTCGCGCAATTTTGAGGTGTTTTAAAAATTGGTCAAAAAAGTCAAAATGCTATATAAAGGGTAAAAATGTCATTTTCAAAATCATTTGACTTTTAACTATTTGAGAATCTTAGAGCTCTGAGAGATAGTGATGGCTCAACCAGCAGGAGTTCCCATCCATAGACACCGATTTGAGTGCTCCCGGTTGCACAACTGGCCTCCACATTATGGTGCCCCGGTATGTGTCTGAAAACTAACCGTTGTTTGAGTCCTTCATAGCATTTAATGCAAATTTAGCATGTTTTGGAATTTTTAAAATTTTAAATTTCTAGTTTTAGGCAAACTATCGCGTGATACTTTAGAAGTATCGCGCCCTTTGGGAAGAAACATTGCGCAATACTTCGCGGGTCCCCAAAGTATTGCGCACATATAGACACCAATATCGGACGATAGCTGGCAAAATATTGCACGATACCGGGTGAAGTATCGCACGGCCAAAGGTGTATCACACTGATATAAAGAGAAGTATTGCACGATACTTCTTTGTAAAACTTAAAATTTAGATCATTTTGAGCAAAGTAAGACATGGGTCTAGACAATAGCTATGCTTTTAGTGTCTTGTACTAATTTCATCATAGTATGCACTAACATATGGCTTGGTTGAATGGTTTGTAGGAGGTCCTTCCGACGTTGATCATCAGAGTGTCGAAGGTGGTGGGATTGAGATGTGTCTGGAACCTAGATGATCCAGGTGAGGACGACATCAGAGCAATGGGATTCCGATACCTACTGAGGTTCCCCTACATCAGAGCTGATCATGGGCTACTGACGGCTTTGGCAGAGCGATGGCATAGTGAGCACAACACATTTCACTTGTCAATAGGAGAGGCATCCATCACATTAGAGGATGTCTACAGGATCCTGCAGGTACCGTGCCATGGCGAGCCTGTAAGTAAAATCATGTTTTGAGATATAATTGTGTAAGTGTAAAGTTTTCATATGATGAAAACTAACATGATTTGTGTGTTGGCATAGGTGTATTATGATCAGGATGCCACTGAGGGGCGACGATTGATACAGGAGATGTTCCAGGATGTCACCATTTTGGATAGGCATGTCAGCTGGGAGAGGTTGATAGATGATTTTGATAGAGACTTCCCGGTGCCATGCATTATGGCATCATTCATTTCATAGATCCTGATGACTGACCGCAGTCAGAAGGGATTTCCTCTCGGCTGGGGTAGGTTACTGGTGGACTTGGTAGGGAGACCGCGGCGTATGGCATGGGGTCCTGCCATACTGGTAGAGATGTATCATGAGCTGCATGAGGTCATCTATAGGGATGGTCAGACATGGGCATGTGGGGCCATCCTGGCACAGGTGTGGGCATGGGAGCACATCGCTGTGATGCACCCCAGAGTTCAGCTGAGAGAGAGGAGATACCCATATATATATAGATATGTAGGTTTCATATCACATGCTCGTATAGGGGATGTGACACATTACAGGTGGATCCTCGATGAGATGACCTCATTCACATGGAGGCCATACCGAGATGTTGAGGCATGGGGTGATGCAGAGGATGAGTTGAGCTACATGCTGTGTACCTGGCCACTAGTAGGCTGACACTCAGAGATTGTTAAGAGGTTCTGCATCACTCAGGTATGGCAACAGTTTGGGAGGCAGCAGGGAGTCTCTACAGAGACCACTACATATGCGAGGGCCAGAGATGAGGAGGGACATGGGTGGCTACCCATGTTAGACTATCAGTAGGTGATCGAGGAGACAATTGGGATCAGGAGGGAGCCCTGGGAGTATCTCCCAGACATGGCTGACGCAGGAGTTGATGTAGCATATAGGGCAGAGCGATGGAGGGTACCATTCCCTTGATTTATTGTACCAGATGCAGCACAGGTTACCCCGGGAGGAGGAGACAGAGGAGATGATGGGGGTAGAGGAGGAGGCTAGGTTAGAGAGGTGGGGGAGGGATCTAGAGCTAGTGGCCAGAAATGGCCACAAGGTCAGGGCTTGGGGAGTGAGGAGGTACAAAGACCTTCTTAGGAGAAGGTACAGGGACAGGTGGAGCCAGCTACAGGGGATGATTTGAGAGCCCGCATTTAGACTCTTGAGGCAGAGATTTAGTAGCTAAGAGTCACTATAGCAGTATAGGAGCAATAGCTAGCAGATCTAAGATCAAAGATAGATCAACAGATGAGAGATCTTAGGGTAGAGATAGCATGCCGTGAGACGGCCATACAGATGGCTACATTAGAGATCCAATGGGAGACAACTAGAGTTGCATATTATCACAGACTCTATCTCCAGGTAGTGCCAGAGGGTCAAAGAGCACTGTCCTACTCTCAGAGGGCAGGGGCATCAGACATGGTGCCAGATAGGGTAGTAGCACACAAAGAAAAATAAAGTCAACATATCTAAACAAGTTGATTGTTTAAGTGCGTGTGTGTTGGTCATAGAGTCAGACTCTGATCATCGCATCTGCAAATGAGAAATATCGCATCAAACTTAGACTATTGAGTAGGACATCTGATAATTGTTAAGAAACACTCGACGCAAGGGTAATGTTGAAAAACACTATTTTGGGGTGGTGTTGAAAAACACCTGTTGTGAAATGCCCCAAGAGACAAACGCACCTAAAAGACCTATGCTAATAGGTATGCCCCCTAGAAAAAGACAAAGACCAATTCCAGAGCAAGTCAAATTGGGTTAAGGCATGATGGAAAAAGGCTCAGTGTCGAGGATGCATGCTAACAAATAGGAGTGCAAAGGCCTCAAGTAGCGCCTATTTCCAAGTTTTCACCACTTGGATTTATTGCAATTTTTTTTTTTTTTCATTTTTTTTGTATTTTTGCTACCAAGGCGCCTGTTTCTGTATGCACCCAAAAATGGTCGCCTAGACTTTGGGCCCCATTTATTTGATTTATCAATCCTGAATCATTTTGATTATTAATCAATATTTTCAACAATATCAATTTCTTGATCAAGTCCTAATTTCGATCATATATTGGATTTTTATCCTTGGGCTAACCATTTATCCTAAGTCTTTATTTAATTAAAAGGAATATTTCCTCCCCTTTTAATTAAATAAAAAGCCCACCTTTCCCTCTTATCCTAAGTTGCACAAATAAAACATTATTCCTATTTTATAAAAAGGGAAAAATTACTTTTTGTCTCACATGAGGCTCAAAAGTCAACACTTCGCTCTCATTGGAGGATACTTGTGCACATGGATTGCTCCTCTTTCAAGCTCCACCACTGATTAAGACTTTTGCCTCTTAATCTCAATGGTCCATTTCACCTCATTTCTTATAAAGGAGAGCTCTCTCCCTCATTTTCATATCCATTCTCTTTTATGCTATTATTATGCTACAGGTTTTCTAAGTCATTGAAGCTTTTGGAGATATTCTTGCATCAAGTTTTGAAGATTTGGAGCATCATTGGCATTCATTTTGCATCTACATCACATCCTAGCTTGCATCATAGTTGCATCATCATGGTATCATTTCCTTTCATGTTTTAGATTAATCTCACATAGTTTAATTAGAGGGTTTGTAACTCTTTCATTTCTATTTTCATAGCTTAATTGCATCTTCATTCTCATAAGATTAATTTGCATTCTCATATAGATTTTTATATCATTGCATTCATTTGGAATCTCTCATTGTGTGGTTGACTAGCAAGGTCATGAGTTTATAGCTCTAGCTGAGAGCAATTTTACAAATCTTGCAACTCCATGCATAGAGAGCTATGGATCGATTTGTGAGGGCTCATTCTTGAGTTTCCTTGCATGTAATGGTTCATAGAAGTGCACCATTTTAGTGTGTATAGTTTCTAGGTTTTCGCCAAGGCACTTTTTCTATTTTTATTTTTATTTTTGAATTTTTTTAATATTTTTTCAGGACTTTTTATGCTTTTTAGGATTTTTTCAGCATCATATATCAATTTTTTTGGTATTTTTTCAAGATCATAAAATATGTACAAAGGATACACCCAGATAGAACATACATCAAGGATAGAACTTCTTAAGGTGCATAATGTTGATGGGCTCAGGGAGCTGGTCTCCATCTTCATCTGACAGTAAATATGCACCTGTACCAAAAGCCGCTGTGATAATGTATGGTCCAAGCCAATTGGGTTTGAACTTGCTCTTTTGTTCTCTGTTCTGTTGATTCTTAGGGTTCTCTCTCAAAACAAGATCACCTATCTAAAATTCCCTAGGGTGAACCTTCTTGTTGAATGCTTTGGACATACGCTTTTGGTATACTCTCATGTGATCAAAAGAAGCCTTACACTTTTCATCTAGAAGTTCTAGTTCTTGTAACCTCATGGCACAGTAATCCTCATCTGTAATTAAACCTTTGAGTGAGAATCTAAGTGAAGGTATCTCTACTTCTAAAGGCAACACTGCTTCAACACCATAGGTAAGAGCAAAAGGAGTAGCTCCTATAGGTGTACGAATGCTAGTTCTATAAGCCCATAGTGCCGAATTGATTTGTAAGTGCCAATCCCTACCATTCTTGTGTACTATTTTATGAAGGATTTTAAGAATGATTTTATTAGAGGCTTCTACCTGTTCGTTTCCCTATGGAAAATAGATGGAGGACCAATGTTGTTTGATTTTAAACTTTTTGCATAAATGCTTTAGGTCCTTGTTCTTGAATTGACCTCCATTATCAGTAATAATCTCAGAAGGCACTCCAAACCGGAAAATGAGATGATTCGGGATAAATAGTGAGACAGTCTTGCCCGAGGCAACAGAAAGAGGGATTGCCTCTACCCATTTCGTGAAATAATCAGTAGCTGTAATGATAAAATTATGCCCACCTAATGAATTGGGGTGAATTTTCCCCACAAGGTCAAAGGCCCAACGTTGACATGGCCAATGAGAAATAGAAGGAATTAGCTCCCTACCTGGAGCATGAATCAGGTTTCCATGTTTTTGACATTTCTCACAAGATTTAGAGAAAGCTACTGCATCAGTTTGCATTATGGGCCAGTAATACCCCACCCTAAGCAACCTTTGGGCCATGGCAAGACCATTAGAGTGTCCACCACAAATGCCCTCGTGGATGTCTGCTAATGCTTGGTTGGATTCTTCCTTTTCCAAGCACCTAAGAAGTGTCCCATCTAAACCCCTCCTATATAAATCACCAGAGATAAGGGTGTGGCAAGAGGTGTTACAGATGAGGTTATGGCATTCAGAACAATTGAATGTGTCAGGGATGATGCCATCACGAAGATATGAATAGATAGCACCATATTGGGAAGACTCATGAGTGACAGGGGTACAAATGACATTGCTTTCAGATGAGTCAAATATGGGGTGGTGTAGCTCTTCCACCAGGAATTCAAATCTTGATTCATGTTGTTCCAACTGAAGGAGTGAAGCTAATGTGGCCATAGCATCTGCAGCTTTGTTCTCTGTCCTAGGGATCTGTTGAAATGTCACAAATGTAAAGTAACGTCTCAATGATTCAACCATCTTTTTGTATGGTACCAATTTATCATCCTTGGTTTGATACTCCTCATTGACTTGGTTGATAATTAACTGTGAATCCCCAAAGACATGTAATTCTATTATGTTCCATTCTATAGCCATTTTCAATCCATTGGTCAAAGCTTCATATTCGGCAATATTATTTGTACACGGGAATAAAAGTTTGTAAGACTTTATAATGTTGTACCCATGTGGAGAGACAAATAATACTCCAGCACTTGATCCATTTTGCATGTGGGAACTATCAAAGAACATCTTCCAAGTGCGGGTAGTCATATATAGTATGTGTTCATCTGGGAATTCTACCTGAATAGGCATACTATCCTTAACTAGGAAGTCAGCTAATTGGTTAGCAATAGCTTTCCCTTTTATGGCCTTTCTTTCAATGTACTCTATATCAAATTCAGATAAAACCATCATCCACTTGGCAAGCCTACCTGTGAGGGCAGCCTTACTAAGCAAGTACTTAAGAGGATCAATTTTTGCAACCAAATATATAGTATGAGCAAGCATATAGTGTCGCAACTTTTGGGAAGCAAACACTACTACCAGACAGGACTTTTCAATGCTATTATAATTGATCTCATAAGATACTAGAGTAAAACTAATGTAGTAAATGGCCCTTTCTTTCCCAGTATCATCTAATTGAGCCAACAATGCCCCCAAGGAAGACTCTATTGCTGAGATGTATAAAATTAATGGTTTCCCAGGAATAGGCAGCATCAAAATTGGAGGATTAGCCAAGTATTGTTTAATTTGATCTAGGCTCTTTTGGCATTCCTCATTCCACACGCAAGAAGCACCCTTATGCAATGTCTTATTAAAAGGTTGTGCTCTATCTGCAAGCTAAGAAATAAACCTCCTGATCAACTGAAGACATCCCCGAAGACTTCTCATTTGACTGATATTTCTTGGAGGTGGCATATCTAATATAGCTTGGACCTTTTCAGGATCAACCTCTATTCCTTTTGCTGAAATTATGAATCCTAGGAGTTTACCTGAGGCAACTCCAAATGCACACTTTTTTGGATTCAATCTAAGCTAAAACTATGCCATGCGATCTAGAATTACTTCCAAATCGTCGAGGTGTGTGTCCCATTTTCTAGATTTAGCCAAGGTATCATCCATATAATCTTCCATGTTCTTATGCATCATATCATGAAAAATTGTGGTCATAGCTCATTGGTATGTTGCTCCTGCATTCTTTAGGCCAAATGGTATGATGTTCCAACAATAGGTTCCCCATGCACATGTGAAAACTATTTTCTCTTGATCTTTGGGAGCTATTTTTATTTCGTTATATCTGGAAAAGCCATCCATTAAAGAGTATATCTCATAGCCCGCGGTCATATCCACTATCATGTATATGTTAGGGAGTGGAAAGTCATCCTTTGGGCATGCTTTGTTAAGGTCTCTAAAGTCTGTGCATACACGAATGGATCTATCATGCTTTGAAACTGGAACGATGTTTGAGATCCACTCGGCATAATCAATAGCTCTAATAAATCTTGCACTGAGGAGTTTTTCTAATTCAGCCTTAACAAGGAGAGCTATGTGAGGATGCATTTTCCTCAACTTTTGTTTAATCGGTTTTATTCCTAGAGCTATAGATAGATGATGCATAATAAGATTAGTGTCAAGTCCTGGCATATCTGAATATGTCCAAGCAAAGTTGATTTTCTTCTTTTGCAAAAACTTTGTATATGCTTCTTTTTCTTCAGCTGATAGAGACTGAGCTAGGTGCACTATTTGGGGAGCCTCCTCTATATTCACATTCACTGGTTGTGTAGGTTCAATGAGAACTGATGACCTGTCTTGGAAGTAACTTGGCAAGTTATTAAGGACCCCATCCTTAGGCACCTCAAAGAGGTTTTCACCCTCAGATATGTCTTTTCTTTTTACTATTTTTGGTTCTGACACCGCCACAAAGTGGTTTTCGCCATCAGACCTATTTTTCTTTTTTTCTTTTTCTTTTATTTTTAAACTGAGGTACTTAATATCAGGCTCTATCATACTTGTTGTCGGTTCACTAGTGGAAGAGACTATAGGTTCAGGAGCATTCAGATAGCAGGCAATTTCATAGTCATTCTGAAAAGTGAGGAGTGTAGGATCTTGATGTCATTGAGACCAGTCAATTAAGTCGTAGTGAACAAGGGGTAAGTCAATGACTAGTTCAACATTGTTTATGTGGAAGGTGTTATCTCTGGTGACCATACAATCGGGATTCATGAAGTCCCCTCCTAAGATACCCGAGTCAGGATTTGTCCTACCAAATGAAGCATCGTCCATTAAGGCAATTTGAGGAGTACAATCCTCTAGTCCTACACTAAGCTCGTTGGTCACATCGGGTTGAATACAATAAGTATGGACAACATCCATGTCCAAATCAATTGTTGCATCTGAAAGCATGTCCCATTCGAACTCATATGAGTCTGTTTCTGAATCATTATTTGGTCCTTGTGATGTAGAAGCCTCAAGATTGGGAAGAGTTTCCCCTTTTCTAACACTAGCATTGTTACTATCCGTCTCAGCTAGGATAGCAACACTTTCCATTGTCAATCTAGTATTCATACGGTCAGTTGTCAAATATTTTGAATCTCCCCAAAGGAGATTTGTTGAAGGCACCCAATCATCAGACATGTCTTGTTGATTGGAAAGATTAGGTGTGTAGTTTGATTCATTGTCACTGTCTGTCGCAACTGAGATAGGGACACTTTTTTGTTTCTTATTTTCAAAACCTAAGCCAACTGTTAACTTATTCCTTCATCCAAAAAGGGCATGGTTAAGAGGTTCAACCTTAGCATCCAACCTATGACTAAGGGGACCATGTCCTGGATAACCCATATTCTTGACCAATGTATACCCTCTCCCATAAGCTCTAGGGGAAGGTGCAAAATTCTCATTATGTAGGTATTTCTCTTCTTGATAAATCCAGTCCCTAACGACAACCTCTTCTTTTTCTTCTTGAATCAAAACTGAGGATTCCACAAACTTATCGAACAATGTCATGGCCGAAGACGAGGGCTTCATTTCTTGAGAAGGTTTGCCATAAGACCTAGGGGAAATTGGAAATTTTGTGAATGAATCCAATCTGTAATCCCCCATACCAAGATCTATGGTCTTGAATTTATTCTTGCATTGTTCAAATGCAGTATCAAAAGTGTTAGCCTCCCTATTCAAAGGAATGTGAGACCCTGCTGAAATTGTGTTGACTGACAGTGTGTTGTCCCCAGGTATGCAGACTTCTATTCCATTGTAGGGGAACTTTACAGACTGATGATAAGTAGATGGGACCACTTGCATCTCATGTATCCATGGTCTACCTAACAAAATATTGTAAGCCAAAGGACCGGCATCAACAATCTAAAACAAAATATCTTTCTCTACAGGACCAATTCGGATAGGAAGAACAGCCAATCCTTTAGAACTATGTTCTACTTCATCATAAGCCTTGATAGTTATCTTCTTCCTTGTATCAATGACTTCTTCTAAATAACCCAAGGCCTTCAATAAGCTCAAAGAACAAATATTAAGCCCAGTACCCCCATCTATCAACACGCACCTGACACGGGTCTTGTGGATCATAACCTCTATATGAAGGGCCAAATTGTGTGGGTGGCTTAATGACTTGTCATCTTCTTCTAAGAATGTAAGGTAGTGAGGGCTAGCCAAGTGGCTGACCATATTCTAGAATTAATCTACATCTATATCATTAGGGACATTAGCTGCTCGCAAGGCATCTTCAAGGACACGCTTATGCTTAGGGGACAATTTCAAAAGCTCAAAGATTAAAATCTACACTGGTGTACATTGTAATTGGTCAATAAGATTATAATTCAACTCAGGACCAACAAAATTTTTTGAAAGAAAACCCTTTGACACTGGCTACTTAGACTTACTAGAGTTAGGACCTCTAATAACAATGGGAGCTTGAGATTGGCTTCTAGTGACAACATTGAGGGGTTGAGACATCCTTTGTGAGTGAGGACCTCTTAGGACCACAACGGGTCCTTCATCAAGTATAGGATTTGAATCCACATCATATCCATAAGGGTCTTTCCCTCTCATAATATTGACATTATCATCAACAATTTCAAGCATATTAATAACATTTTCAGCATTTGTGTAGGTGTAGTTGATAGCAGCCTTGCCGTTCTTGTTGCTAGAATTCTCTCCTTTCTCATATTTGGGCAAGGGTTCTTTAAAAGATTTATGATCCACATTAGTGGTTAAACCATCAACTTGTAATCGTCCACTTTCAATGAGATCTTGGACAAGATGTTTAAGTTTAAAACAATTTTCTATATTATGTCCAATTCCATTGTGAAAGACACAAAAGGCCTTCTCATCCCACCAATGAGGCTTAGGATTTGGTATGCGGTGCTTTGCAGGATCTTGGGGGTGTGCCAAATTATGAGCAATTAACGTCTTAAAAATGTCTACATAGGAGTCCCCAAGTTTGGTAAATTGCCTCTTTTCTTTTTTAGGTCTCGCTTGATACTTGGGTTTATTCTCTTGTTGTGCTGAAGATGTTTGTAGCTTCATGGCTTGGACTGCATTGGAGAGATTAAGAACTCCTTCATTCTTAGGTTGAGATGAGTCAACAACTCTATCATTGACCACTTGCTTATTCTTGTTCCAATAAGGGTTCTTTTTGTCCTTATTACCATTATTGTTGTTGTTTTGGCCATTGTTGTTATTAGTTGGTTTAGCCAAAATTCCTTGTTCTTTTAGGACATCCTCTATGCGACATGCCACTTCTACCATGGTATCAAAAGAATTAAATGGGATCTTCCTGACCTCATACCTTAGCTCTGGTATTAAATTACTCACAATGATGTCTATTCTTTCTTCCTCAGGAATTGTCCTAGGATACTTTGAGCATAAACATCTCCATCTTTGTAAGAAGGTGACAAAAGATTCTCCTTGATTTTGTTTGAGTTTGCACAAATCAAGCATTGTGACTGACCTAGATAGATTGTAGGCAAAATGTTGGACAAATCTTTGAACAAGTTCTTTAAAAGTCTTCACTGGAGGAGTAAGGTTGGTGAACCACTCCATAGCTTGACCTTTTAGACTCCTTGGGAATAATCTCATTAAATAGGAGTCTTCATGATGAAAAGAAAAGCTCATTATATAAAATTGTCTAACATGGTCATGAGGATCACCAATGCCATCTTATTTGTCATAAGTTGGGAACTCAACCTTCTTAGGAAATTCAATCATCACCACACTTTTGTCTATAGGGTTGGGACATATGGAGTCCAAATTAAATGCACTCTTAAGAGCCCTCATCCTTTCTATATCCTTTTGCATTTGCATGATCACCTCATTGGTTGAAGGATTATGTTTCTTAATTTTTTGGTGGACATCAAAATTATATGGGACCTTAGCACCTTTGTTGATGAGACTTTCTAGGAATTGGTCCTTGTTTTGTTCCACATATCTTTCCACATATGCTTGAAAAGCTGGTTCTTGTTGCATAGTCATAAAATCTATTTTATCAAAGTTGGCATAACTTTCTTCATGTCGTGAACCATGATGTGCTCGTTGGGAGGGTTGTTTTGAAAGTCTATGAGGTGACCGTCTCCTATGGTAATCATATCTTGAAGTCCTTCTTCCTCTAGGACTTGGGGACGTTGAGGGTGTCCTTGACCTTCTTCTAGAACTTGGTGAAGGGGTAGATGGGGGTGAGTTGGTCCCACTATTGGTACCCCTCCCATTAAATTGATTTTGGAGTTGTTGTTCATAGAGCCTATCTTCTTCTTCTTGGGTGACTCTTTTTCTTATGTCCAATAATGCACGTTCCTCTTCCTCAAGTTGTATAAATTTCTCCTTTTTGGTGGCTTGTTCATCTAGATAGGCTTGCTTCTCCCTTTCAATGCTTTTCAATCTCATATTTGCATATCAAGAGGTATCTTTAAGTGGAGAAGATTGTCTTGACTGCCTTATTGCATTGGTTGCGTTGATGTGATGGTCACTAGATTCATTGTTCTAGTCTTTGTGTTGTGACCCTGAATTTGAGTGAGTTTGCCTATAATGTCTCTCAGCTTGTTGATGAGCATCAAAATACCTTGTGTCATTGGGGGGTGACCCGAGTGGACTAGCATGAGAAGAACCACCATACATTCTAGTACTCCCATGCCGTTGGAAAATATCCTCAAGATTTTGATTCATGGCTTCTCTTTGTTGTCGAGTGAAAGTGTAACTCATGTCCATACTTGATGAAAGTGGTGCTAAAGAGGTGCTCACTTCACTAGGATTACCTTTTGGATTAAAACAAACCTCAGATTCACTCTTAGGAGATTGATCGAAAAGAGGTTCTTTTCCCTTGTGCTGTTGACGAGTCTTAATTGGTGGTAACTGGCTAAAGGCAATAGGGGGTCACTTCCCTTGATTGACTTGGTACCTCATTGTAACTAACATGAAAGAAAGAGATTCTTGATGATGGGTCAATCTCTCAAAGTGTCAATGCCAACCTAGGATAATTGAGATTCTCTATTGTCCAAAGAGAAGATGAAAAGATAGAAAAATAAAAGGCATCACCAACACTGTCAAAGAGGTGCTTCAAATCAAAGGGTGAATACCCTTGCACTTTTGAATCAGGAGGTTGGACTTAGCAAAAATTCAAATTGAAATTGAGACATATGAAAATGATTTGGACAATAGTAGGATCAGAATTCTCCAGGGGTGTAATCAACAATCTTAAAGATAAACTTTTCACTAATAATAGCTTTCTAACTTGGCAAATTATTTTCAAGGTAACCTTATAAATCAATTGAAATGATCCCTAAAAGGCTAAAATAAGAAATTTGCAGTCAAAATAGGTCTCCAATAGCGAGGTTAGATAACCTACTCAAAGGTCAAGTCATACTACAAGCAACTCAATGACTGAAACTAAGAATACTGTTGAAAATATCCAGGCGACAAACTCCAGGCAAATCAAGTGATATACCTAAGACCGGGTGATACTTCACGTGATTCCAGATGATAGACCTCAAAACTGATAGGCGATAGACCTCATAACTGTTAGGCGATACAGTTCTAGGTGAACTATCGCGTGATATTTCTCTCTTAAGCAGGTGATGCTGATGCAATTTTTGACCAATTTGTGCAAAATTTCAAGTTTTTAAAGTCTGATTTCAGATTTTCTGAATGTTAGGGTGAAAATGTCTGATTTCAATCACAAATTTAATAGCATTTGGATAGGTCTACAAATAGTAGAGGATCAAACATGTCTTCAAACACTTGAAACAAGGGCAAAAGCAACCTTGCCAAGACAAACACTTGTGATATCAAAAATAAAATTGCACCCTATGAATGCTACCGATTGTTTGTATGTTGAGAACGTTTACACTGGTTTAGCACATTCGAGAACACTTCAAGCAATATCTACCTACAAGACAAGGCTCATTACTCATCAACTTAGTCCACAACTTGATGCCCCCTTGCCTCACACCAAGTGGTTGCCCACAAGAGATATTGGCTTTTTCATGGAAGTGTCAAACAACACAACCAAAGGGGCACATATGGTGAGTATCTTGAGGTGATCTGGGTTAGTCCACTTGGATCAATCCTTGCAGTAAGAAGATAAGTAGCTAAAATAGGTGGCCTCTAATCTTATGGTTCTTAGTAAGGGCTTCCATTCATAACACCCCTCTTGCTCCTCATAGAGGACTTGGACCTCGTGGCCTCAAGAGTACCTTAAGCATTCTTGCTCAATGCTTTCCCCATGGTCACAATCCCATGAGCTACTCACATCAAGCGAAGACAAGTGTTATGTCTACCAAGGTTTTGTGTCCTCAATAGCCTTGAGATTATAGTGAGTTGGAATAGCCAGCAAAAGGCTTGTCCCCACTTGGGTCATTCCTCTTGATTTCTCAAGAGCAGGCCCGCTAAAGGATCCTAAACTAAAATAAAGAATGGATGATTTTTGAGGTTCAAGATTTTTGGTTCACCACAAGGGTGAAGAGCATACTCCCCTATCTCAAAAACTTCTCCCAAACACACCAAGCAAGTATTCAATTACCCCCTTGCTTCCAAAACATTAAGATGGGTCAAGATTTTTTGGTTGACCTAAAGGTGAAGAGCATACTTCTCCTACCACCTCAAAGTCTCTTCCACAAGGTATTAAGATTCTTAAAACAATTAGTAGATGCCACACTTAAAAGGAAATAAATCACAAACACTTGATTTTTTTTTTCTTTTTGCTTTTGATTACGCTTTGGGCAGCCCTGCAAAAACCATTAGTATCCCTTTAGTATGCAATTTATGGAAATCTCCTTCAAGAAAAGCTCCTACAACCACAACTTGTTAGACAACTAGGGTTAGGAAAACCAAAATCTAAATGAAAGCAATGCAAAAACTTGATCAATTTAGATTAAGAAATGCAAATTAAACCTGTCTAAATGTAGTAAAGTAAACCAACAAACTAAATGTGATTGGATTCGGATAACAGAACTCAGATTGCAACTCTCTGCCAAATCAGACGATATACTTCAGACTTCACCAGAATCATGCGACACAGTTTCCTATACCCGGGCGATATACTTCAGTTTGGGTGATACACTTCAGAACATGCAGGTGATACTTCACGTGATGCCAGGCGATAGACCTTAGTACTGGCGGGCGATTCTTCCTTTGCGTGAAGTGTCACACTAGTATTATAAGGTCTATCGTGTGATATACCTGAGAAGTATCGCACAATATTCTGAGACAGAAAAATAGAGAACGCAGCATATCTGAAAATTAATCCAAAAAATGATGAAAATGCAAGAAACTAAAGGACAAAGTCTATCTACTCTGCCCCACGGTGGGTGCCAAAAATGTATGGTGTAAAAGTGACCACACTTCTATGAATCATTACATGAAAGGTTGCTCAACAATGAGGCCTCACAAAGCGACTCATAGCTCTCTATGTATGGAGTTGCAAGGGACTATGATAAATTCTCTCAGCTAGAGCTACAAACTTGTGACCTTGCTAGTCAACCATACAATGAGAGATTCACAATGAAGAAAAGGGAAGGAGTGCCAATATCTTCAATGGAATCAAAGTATGCAATGCAATGTAAATCTAAATGAGAATGCAAACTATTCTATGGAAATGAAAGTACAAATTAAGCTATTGAAAGGAAATACAAAGGATTACAACCTTCCTAATTAAGCTATGTGAAGTTATCTATTGCATAAAAGAAACTAAGCTATGAAATGAAGCTATGGATGCTATGATAATGCAAGAGATGAAGTCTAAACTATGAAGCAATGAGGAAATCCAAGAAAAGCTTGATGTAGCAATGATCTCCAAAAAGCTCCAAATGCACCTAGAAAACCCGCAACATAACAATAGCATGAAAGAGATGGATATGCAAATGAAGGAGAGAGCTCTCCTTTTATAACAAATGAAAAGGAATGGACCATGGAGATTAAGAGGCAAAAGTCTCAATCAATGGTGAAGCTTGAAAGAGGAGCAGTCCATGTGCACAAGTATCCTCCAATAGGAAAATAGGAGTTGACTTTATGTCCATATGAGACAAAAAGTGTTTTTCTCTTTTTATAAAATAAGAATAATACTTTATTTGTGCAACTTAGGATAAGAGGAAAAGGTGGGGCTTTTTATTTAAAAAGGAGAGGAAATATTCTTTTTAAGTAAATAAAAACTTAGGATAAATGGTTAGCCCATAGGATAAAATCCAATATATGATCGAAATTAAGACTTGATCAAGAAATTGATAATGTTGAAAATATTGATTATTGATCAAAATAATTCAGGGTTGATAAATTAAATAAATGGGGCCCAAAGTCTAGGCGACCATTTTTGGGTGCATACAACTGTTATCTCTAGTTTTTATGTTGAGTATAGTTTGCAAATTGTTTAAGAAGTTTGATCAAGTTCTATATGATCAAATCAAAATGTTTATGAAGGCGTGTGGAAGTTCACTTTAACTATTTCCAGCCTTGTGTATGTTCAAGCGTAACCATGTCTAATGAGATGTTACAATAGTGTAATAGACAGAGTTTCAATATTAAGTCGTATCCAGCTCTGAATTTTGAAGACATTTATGGTTACCCAAATTCTTTTCCATCCGAAGTCTGAGAAAAATAACCTAGATTCAGTGGTGGGAAAGAGGAGAATGTTGAAAAGCATTGCACAAAGTTCATGAACTTGGTAGAGGATTTTGATATTGAAACGTTATGAGATTGTTTATCCAATCTTTGGCAGAGGATGCGAGGTGTTGGTTCTCTTTCTTTTCGGAATGTTCTATATCTTCGTGGGAAGAGCTAAGATCCTCTTTTATCGAGAGGTTTGGTGAAAAGGTTAATCTAGTTGCAGTGATAAAAAACTTCATGGAGATCCAAATAAAGAATGGTGAGCTGGTTCCTACTTTCAATTTCAGATTCGCAAAAGTATTGGGTGAAATCCCAATGGAGTTTAGACCAAATGATGCTTTATGTTTGGTTGTTTATTTAGGGGCATTTGGGAAAAAAATGAGTTACTTGTTAAGACATAAAAGGCCTAAAAATCTGCATCATGCATTTATGACAACAGTAGATATTGAAAATAATTTGTTGTATGGAATCGTCCCAAGGGGTTTTCCATATACTATGGATCTCTGTCATGATGTATCAAATGTTTTAGATGGGTGTGGACCAAGAAATGTAGACAAATGCCAAGATGTTTACATGCCTGCTGATTTTACTAACCATTGCTTTAAATTATGTTCTGACACCAAATATGAGTGGAGAACATATTCAACGAATAGTAGTTGCTCCTCAAGTTAATGTCAGTATGGGTAGCAAGGAATGTTATGATGCTCTCAAGGAAGAGATAAATGTGTACAACAAATACACACCTAATAAGTTTGTAACTAGTTGTTCCATTTTTGGGGTTGTAGAGACAAGTGGTTTGCAGTCAAATATGGAAAATAAAAAAGAGGCATATGATTTATCGGGTGACGACTTTGAAGCCCCACATGAAGGAGTTCTATCAGAGTTTGCTGATACTGAATCTAGTTACTTTATTGGTACCGAATCTGATAGTGATATTGATGATGCTCACTATTGTGCTAATGATGAGATCAATGAATATCAAGACTTTGAAGATGAATCCATGATGAACGATGTTTTTATTCAGCGTATGGATTTTTCTTCCTTTCAGAGCAATGATGTAGATTTCTCATTCCAGTTTGAGGAAGATTTTTATGAACAACAAAGTGTTAACTATGACAGAGATGAAAGTTGTTGTGAGCATTCCTTTGTACAAAAGGATAACAATAAAAAATTTTCAGTCCTTGGACCCAATAAAGAATTGGTTGAGGAAGAGGATTCATTGAGCCACAATGACCTGGATTTTTGTGAGGATAAAAAAATGGTTTATATGTAGCCTTGTGAAAAGGAGGAAGACTTGTCATGTGTTGAATATGATTGTGAAGATGCTGATTCATATAAAACAGAGATACGTTCTTTTGTTTCAGTTAACAATAATGACAACATAGATTTTTCAGTTTGTATGTTTGCATCTTGTGATTTTTCATGTGAGGTTGTTGATCCTAAAAACCATGAGAATGAATGTGAAGTTGATGCTGGTGGGTCAATGGCAGATTTGTATGAACCGACTTATGAGAGTTTTCAAGAAAATACCTCATATGATGTAGGGACCAAGTCTGATTTTTCCTTTGAATCGGAAATGGATGTCATCTTGTTTGACCTAGACATTGATGTTTATGATATTGTTAATGGCGAGAAGTCAATGCTTGGTCAAGAGGAAGTTGCTAACACTTATAATGTCTCTTGTAGTAGTGATTTATATCAAGAGGATGTGTGCCAAAGTGAGAACATGTGCAATGAATGGCATGCTGATTTATCATAACCATATTTTGAAATGTTTTACATGGAGATGAAAGGAGGTTCAGATTTTACATCAGATCTTTTGTTTCAGCCAAAAGTATGCTCATTTTTGCAAACATGGGATGATGATGAAAGTGTTGATGCACTGTCAATTAAAGATGTTGATGTGAATTAGCAAGAGCATATAAGTTATCAGGCTGAAAGTGAGTATTTTCTTTTTTTAGTCCAGCAATATGTTGTTTTCCAGGATGAACTAAATATGAAGCCACAAGTTGTAGTTTATGACGATTCATCTGAATGTTTGAGTAGCATGCATGAAATTGAGACAAAATGTTTTACATTTTCAATGCAGCCAGTTGAGTTTTTATTCAAACATGTTAAGGAGATTGATAGTGAAGAATATAATGTTTCATATGAATGTTCACTGTGCTTTGAGTACGAAGAATTTTTTTCAGATTATGGATCCTTTCAAAAAATGCATGAGTTTGTAATGCCACAAGATGATATATGTAATGACAGAAAAGAACATGACAGTGGCATGAAATATGCAAATTTGTTTCAGAATGGTCAATTGCTTGGAAGCAAGTTATACAGAATGATCATATTCTCGAATGATGAGAATAAGACATTTGATAGAGGTAAATGATGGTTGAAGTTTTGTGATTATGGGCCATTTGTAAATAGTGTGCACATTGTACAGTCGCTTTGTTTTCAGTTGTGTGTTTACTTTCAATAAAAGGGTTCCCGGTTTGAGAAGAGGAAAGTTAGAGAGTAAAAGTTTGGTTGGTCTGCTTCTACCAAGAGATTCTGAGGTTCTCTACATGCTCACGTGGGGCACGCGTCCACAGTCAGAGCCACTTTTGGGACTCAAAATTCAATTTTGAAGTACCATGTAAATTGCTTGTTAAGTGCTCTATTTGGTCTAAAAATGCATATATGGATCGGGTGGTTTTTAGGTCCTATCATCAGAATTAAATGTTCTGCACCTTACATATGTCCCTTTGAGTCAATTTGAGCCTTTAGTTCAGGTTTTGAAATGGGTTTTCATCAGTTTGTTTCCAGGAGGTTTTGAATGCATAAATTGCTGTGTTAAAGTCACTGGGAAGGGGTAGTTTGTCGGCTTATATTTCACACCTTGAAGAGTGTCATGAAAATTTGAGTATGGGGTCTTGTTCCACATGTTCCATACTACTTATTTTTCTAGTTTCAGGTCCCTGTGATAAGTTTTGACCCCGTTTGTTCATTCCCTTCCAGAGGTGTTTTCTAGAATCTGCATTTTCACCTTTTCATAGTTTTGACGGGAGCCCTGTTCATGATCTTATAATTTGCACACGGTGGATTGGTAGAAAGGTTTTAATCATTTCCCTACATTATAGACAAGTTTTACTTTACCCCTGTCAGTTTGTAGCTCGTGACGAATCCATTGGATGAGTTTCTTGATGCGATTCCATTTGCAGTTTCTGCTGTTTGCAAAGATTGTGAAGTGCACCAGTTTGCCGGAGGTCAACTTTACAAGCAAATAACTTTTACCCGGTATTACCTATCAGTGAAATTTTTTTTGCATTGCATTATGGACACAGGGTTCTTTCTCCAGTTTTAGTTAGGGCTTTTTGCCAATCCAGTTGGTATGTTTGCAAGGTCGATTCCAAATGCAACTTTTCACAGTTCTATGCATGTTCTGAGTCTATCTTTGCAAGTACCAATTTTCACAGAGCTATATCTTTTGCCTAGTTTACTCCCAGATCTGGATGATGATTGAATCATGATGTTTTCATCTCAGTGTACTTATGTGCCAGTTTTTGGCTTCCCAGGGATTCGTTTGGTATTTTTGCCAAGGTGAGTTCAAATACAGTTTATTACTTGTAACAGTGGTTTACAAAAGACAGAATTAAAGGACCGATTTCAAGGATTAATATCTCTCACCTCGGGTACAGTCAGGGGATGCCATTTTGTAGGGTGATTCTATGTATCTTGAAGTTTATGTCAGTCACACGGTGAGATTTGTTTAGGTGATTTTGTCAGTTTTTGAAGCCAGTTTCCTGGGCCTCGCATGATTTTGTCATGTAGTGAAAGGTGAAGCAAATTTTTGTGTCCTCAGTGGCGCTCTCTTGTCAGGTCGTCTGGTCAGTTTTTAAAGCCGTATTTAGGAGGCCAGCTGGTTTTTTTTTTTAAGCAGTCTTGTAGGAATGAAGAGATTGAACGGGGTGATTCCAAATTTGGCATGATTGTTCTGTCTTTGTTTGAGTGATCACTTTTTGCTGATGAATAATTTTCCCTTTGCCAGAACAAATCATATCACTAGAATCTTGTTGGAAGCAGTGTCTTGTATTGTAGCTACAACTTTCTTATATGTGCTCTCTCAGGAAAGCACTGAAGTTCTGCAAGGGTTTTTCAGCATCGAATGAGATGAAAAAGAGTTTTCATGTCTCCAATAAATGTGGTATAATTTGATCTGGTTATGCGGACAACTAAGTTTGGTGTACATGATTCTCTCTCCTATTTTGAAAAGGGATCTTATTTGCCTTGCAGAGGTTACATGTGTGGTTTTCACTTCCACACATTAATGTTTTATCTTCATCATAAAAAGGGGGTGCCAAGAACCATTGTAATACAAGCATGATACACAAGGCAGGGCACGTGCCAAAAGTCAGAGGGAAAACAATTTGAATTAGAATGTTGAATGTGTAAATGCTGGCAGCAAGTATCAAAGGTCATGGACTCTATTTTTAAATACAAATTCATAGTTGTTGTTGCATGGTATGTGATGGATGGCAACACACTGGTGTAGGTGGGCTACACAAATAAATGAAGGGACTAACTAGTATATAGGAAAATGCATGTGGCGAGTTGAAGTAACAAACCAGACTAGTGCATTTTGAATTTGGAAGTAGTGTCTAATGATTGGAGTCGGCTGGCTTTCAAGTAAGTCAAATAATTGAAGTCTTCAAAGCAAAAGGTCTATGCACTAGTGGTGAGTGGGTGTTCACGTGAATGGTTTGTGAGCTTCTAGTGTGAAGCCAGCCCAGCATATGAACCCTACGAAAATTCATTGGAGATGCCAGCCCATTTTAATGTGAGGCCTCACGCAAAACAAGAGATGATTCTATTTTGACTTGAGGCATGACCTGTGTCAAAGAGTGGGTGGAGGCTACAGAAAGAACAAGTGTGGTAACAATGGCAGCAATAGCAATAGAAATAACAATTCCGAGAGAAGCAGGGATCAACCGTGCTCAACCTAAACTGAAGCAATTGGAACTGGAACTGAACTATCTCCATCCATTGGAGGAGCATCCTCCAATAATTATGGATACTACAATGAAGTAGAAGAGCTTGGCATGAATAGTTATGGAAACTCTGCATATGTAGCTGACATGGGTCAGTCCTCTCACAACAGTCTAATGGGTTTTCAGTCCTGTCTTCCAACTAGCTTGACTAATCTGCAGTCTCTGCTATATGACAGCAACAACAACTTCATGGGTGATCATGGTTTCAGTAGGCCACCTACAAACCGATTGGGTTCCATGAATGTGGGAGATCTCACTTCAGTTATTGATAGAAAACATATGACAACCTTATCTTTTGATGGAGATGCTTGCAACCCATACATGAATCATCATAACTTATCTGTCGATCAGTCTCACTCATGTCTTCTGTTGCACCAGCGTCAACATCAACAGCAGAAGAAGATTTATGACGAGCCACCACAAGCATTATATGAAGCAAGCTATTTGTGGCCTGATCTATCTACATATGGCCTCTCCAATGTCAACAATTCAATGTAAGACACTTTTGATTATACCCAAAGATTACAATTTGCAGATGAAGGATTCCCCCAATCTGAGAGTTGAAGATCATTTAAGTTTTTTATGGAGGAGAAGGCAAGTACTGTAAAAACAAGCACAATGTGTTTTGAAGGATGTTAGCGGTTGGAGGGAGCTAGCGCAATTGATTTGTGTGTGTTGCCAGTCTCTAATGGAGCCCATGTATAACAAATGAAGGCAACCGGTGTTGAGATGTTGGAAGCCGCCCACACAATGAAATAAAAGGTGGACTCACATGTACAAAGGAGAGGGGTGTGAATATAAAGAGGGCATTCACACATTTCAATTACGCTACTTTGCGTGAATCTGTTTGGGCTGATGCAGACATTAATAGAATGTCTTGTACAAAGATACAAATGGCAGGCAGTGTAAAAGAATCAAGCAGACTCACACACAATCTAAACATTGTGTAAGTTTGCAGGCCCGCGTGTATACCAAAGAGGCTGCCAGTTTAAATAAGTGCCAATCAAACACAAGATAAGGTAAGCCGACATAGCTGGCGCAAGTAAGAGTCTGCGTATATTTTATTGGGGAGCATGTTTTGCATTTGCTTGTTTTTGTGGTTTCAAAGTTTGAATCATGTTTTGAGTTCCATAACCAATGGGAATGGGGGAGGACAACCCTTGGTGCTACCCTTTGGCACTCCACTTCCATTTCCTGTATGTCCACATGGTGGACTCTATGCGCATCCTCCAATGCCTCCGGATGCACTTCCATATGATCGCTGTGGGTTGTGATCGCCCAGTGATGCTAAAGTGAACAGCAGCTGCAACACCTCCAAACTCTGAAGGAGAAGCTTTGAGGGGCTTTGCTCATTTTTAAATATGAAAGGCATGTACAAAACAGAGGGAGGCATCCAGTTTGAAAAGGTTTGAAGTCAGTAATCCCACATGCAGCGTAGGTTGATTCTTTAAAATATTTAAATGCATCAGCACTCTCATATGTTGTAAAGCAAGAACCACAGAGGCTCTTGGTGGGTGCACTAAGTTGAAGTTTCAGTGCCCCCGTTATTTTGGGTGAAATGTGTAGAGGATTTTAAAACTTCTAAAAACTAATATCCCACATGCATGCGAAAACAAGCCTAGGAGATATTTAAAAGCAATACTACTCACATTATGAAATAAGTTGAAACAAACAAAGCTATGCACACGCAACCCCCTTTCACTTGCCTTGGTTTCCATGCCCATGTCCATGCCCAGAAAAAGTAAATTTTGCAGAGATGATATGATATGTATTCACTGATTCGCCAAATAGAACCGACGGTTAACAAAATATTCCGCGACCCAGAGGTGGCGGTCTATTGACCGCGTTCACGCATTTGCTAAGAAGTTGGCAGTTTGGCCAAAATATTCTGTGATTCAGAGATGACCGTGTTCACGCATTCGCCAATTGGTTGGCGGTTTAGGCAAAACATTTCGCGATTACGAGAATGGGGTTGTTCGCCAGGTCACTAAATTTCACCTGAGGTCAAGAATACATTCTATAAATTAGAGATAGGCTTTTTTCTAGTTCACCAGATTTAATTGCAGTTAGTGGATTGACTCCGCGAACTGGAGAATTCATGTGGTCGCTAGTTCTCCCAATCAGTGGGTTAGCCTGAAGTTTGTCCGAGCATGCAATGAGAGCTTGACACATGGTGCTCCCTGGTGTCTTCTGAGGTAAAATGAGAAAATAATATAAAATGACAGATTAAAAAGAAATTTGAGAAAATAACATAGTTTAGACTATAGGTGAAATATGCAAAATTTCAATGGTCAAGTTGCGCACAGAAAACTGTCCCGAGAGTTCATTTTTTGCCATAATATATAATTGTTATATGTTTCCGAAAAGGTCTCAGAACGAGGAATCCGATGGCAGTGACATTTTTCAGTTTTAGGATAGTTGAGGAGAGTAGTTCAGGTTTGAAATTTGAGGATCAGAATAAGATATGAGATCATCTTGGGAATCAGTTGTAGATGAGATGAGAGGAAGGTTGCAGATATTTTGGGGATAGACAGGTGTCGGTGACTGAGATTTTTCTCTTTTCTCCTATATCTTTGTTTTCTTCTCATTATAAAAGTGATGTTGAAATTAATGCTGCAGGGCAGCTCCCAGACTTTGATTTTTGTTTCCCGTGTTTCTTTGTTTTAGAAATGTATAGTTCCAGATGATTTTAATTAAAATAAAGGAATCTGAATTCAATTTATGTTTGATGTCTTTGTGTTCATAATCTGAATTCTTGTGTATTGATTTGTAAGGCATGTCGGTATACCAATTACAAGGTACCTGTGGGTTTGAATTCAAGTGTCTTTCAAGGAGGGAGTAAGTCTCGGTTTCAAGTTCTGAGAATTCTAGATTTGTATATGAATTTGATGTCTGGGAACTCGAGTGAAAAGAATGGTTTGTAAGGCATCCCATCCGAGTTTTTGAGTTGAAGTTATGGTTTTCTAGGATTGCATATTTGTATGACTCTGTCACCCAATAAACAAGGCACTGGTCCTAGTTTTCTTTGCAGTTTTCATCATCAACCATTAAAATCAATTCCATTTTCATTTCCCATTTAAAAGCATGAATGTTTAGAATCTGTATTGAATAGTACATATATTGTTGGTGATTCATTGAAAAATTGAATCGAATAGGTTAGCCTGCCTGAGTTTTAAGCTCAAAGAGAAGAAGGGTGAATACCCTTGTCACATTTGCCATTTTTCTGCAATGATTATTCAGTCTTGTTAATATCATGGAATGGCTTTCTAAGCTACGCATCAGTTGCAGCTAAAGACATTAGTAAATCATTGTAAGAACCCCTAATCCACTGCACGGATTTCATTGTGAAGCAATGAGTCTGAAGATAGGTACACCTGCCTGGGTCTGTGGAGGCCGAAGTAGAAGAAGGACTTGGTCCTTATCAATTAGCCTTTTCCCTGTAAGAATCTAGAATTGGGAACCTGAGAGTCAAACTTAATGGCTATATTGGCGATTCTACATGAAAAAGAGCTAACATATGTGAAGAATAAGAACAAAATGGTGAATGAGTGTATTTGACAAAGATAAACATGACATATTTTGTTGGGCTGATTGGATTGGCCTAGGACCATTTAAATGACCTGGCCAGATATTAAATAGTGAGCTCATGAACAATGCCAGTATTAAACAGTGAGCTCATGAACAATGTATGATGCCCTAGCTTGTAGTTTGCGAGCCATGAAGACATTTTCTCATGAGATGATCATAAACGGGGAGTACCAAATAGTGAATATCAATAGCAAAACAAATAAAGAGAGATCAAACACTTCACACAATGCCTTGAAGGTAATAGAAACGATGCCCTAGCTCTCAAAGCTCGCAGGTCATCAAGCATTGTAAATGAAAAGATGTAAACAATGCCAATATTAAACAGTGAGCTCATGAACAATGTATGATGCCCTAGCTTGCAGCCCACGAGCCATCAAGACATTTCCTCATGAAATAATCATAAACAGGGAGTACCACATAGTGAATATCAACAACAAAACAAATAAAGAGAGATCAAACACTTCACACAATGCCTTGAAGGTAATAGCAATGATGCCCTAACTCTCAAACCTCGTGGGTCATCAAGCATTCCAAATGAAAAGATTTAAACAATGCTAGTATTCAATAGTGAGCTCATAAACAATATTATATGATGCCCTAGCTTGCAGCCCGCAAGCCATCAAGATATTTCCTCGTGAAATGATCATAAACAGGGAGTACCACATAGTGAATATCAATAGCAAAACAAATAAAGAGAGATCAAACACTTCACACAATGCCTTGAAGGTAATAGCAATGATGCCCTAACTCTCAAACCTTGCGGCTCATCAAGCATTCCAAACGAAAAGATGTAAACAATGCCAGTATTCAATAGTGAGCTCATAAACAATGTATGATGCCCTAGCTTGCAGCCCGCGAGCCATCAAGACATTTCCTCAAGAAATGATCATAAATAGGGAGTACCAGATAGTGAATATCAACAACAAAATATATAGAGATCAAAAATTTCACACAATGCCTTGAAGGTAATAGCAATGATGCCCTAGCTCTCAAAGCTCGCGGGTCATCAAGCATTCCAAATGCTAAGATGTAAACAATGCCACTATTAACATTCATATTGTGCCATTAAATCAACAAATGCCATCAAAATGAAATTGAGTTAATGAAAAGACAAAGCTCAAATGCCTACCTCAAGTGCCAGTGCCCTCTTCCCACATAGTGCCAGCCTCTTCGTGCATGCCAAACTTGAATTCTCTCTTCGCGCCATGCAAAAGTGCATTGTTGTCTTCATGACAGCTCTTCAAATTGACAAAAATTATAAATGATACTTTCTTTTTCAAAATTACAAAAATTTTATTGGCTCAAAGCACGTAGAAATTCAAAATAGTAGGATATCTTAATCTTTATGAGCTCAAATTCAAAACAGTAAATATATTATTTTATTACTCATGTCCCTATTTGATCTAATAGCATCAATATAACAAATAGAGCACCGACCAATCAAATAGGGACATGAGATGCTCAAATAGTGAGCTCATAAAACAATATATTTAGTCTTAATAAAATCTTATAAAAAAACATATATTGTGTGAAGTGTTTGATCTTTCTTTATTTGTTTTGTTGTTGATATTCACTATATGGTACTCCCCGTTTATGATCATTTCATGAGAAAATATCTTGATGGCTTGCGGGCTGCAAGCTAGGTCATCATGCATTATTTATGAGCTCACTATTTGAGCACCAACCAATTAAATAGGGACATGAGGTGCTCAAACAGTGAGCTCATAAACAATATATTTAGTCTTAATAAAATCTTATAAAACAACATATATTGTGTGAAGTGTTTGATTTCTCTTTATTTGTTTTGTTGTTGATATTCACTATGTGGTACTCCCCGTTTATGATCATTGCATGATGAAATGTGTTGATGGCTTGTAGGATGCAAGCTAGGGCATCATGCATTATTTATGAGCTCACTATTTGAGCACTGACCAATCAAATAGGGACATGAGGTGCTGAAACAGTGAGCTCATAAATAATATATTTAGTGTTAATAAAATATTATAAAACAACATATATTGTGTGAAGTGTTTGATCTCTCTTTCTTTATTTTGTTGTTGATATTCACTATGTGGTACTCCCCATTTATGATCATTTCATGAGGAAATGTCTTGATGGCTTGCGGGCTACAAGCTAGGGCATCATGTAATATTATTTATGAGTTCACTGTTTGAGCATTGACCAATCAAATAGGGACATGAGGTGCTCAAACAGTGAGCTCATAAACAATGCATGATGCCCTAGTTGTAGGTAGTTATATCTTCTATAATGATGGAAGAGTGAAAGGTAATGATCAATGAGGTTGCTAATATTAGATCATACATTAATACACTTACTATTTTGAATTTGAGCTCGGGCATCATGCAATGTTATTACTGTAATTGCATGCTTGCTGTTGTTGTGCACCATATATTATTTTATACACATAGAATAATAAGTTTTGGGACTTAGACTTATGTTCAATTCTTAGTAATGGTTTGGGGAACTAATTACTAGATGAGTGACTACAATACCCTAGTTTGCAATATTAGATAATCTTGTTTAATTTGTGTTCATTTCATGCAAAGATACATGTAAAGGAAAAGAAATTTTTGCATCTAAAGATTACATGCATATATAAATAATAAGGGTGCCAGACATTGCTTGAAGTGATGAATTTTTGACCTGGGTATGAATCTAGTGTGCCCCTATGTGATCCAGAACCTGCAAAGAAAAGAGAGATGGGGGTTAGATAAAAAATATCTAAGCAATGAATGACATCCTATTACCGATCCTCATCTACAATTATGCATGTGCATAGTCAATCCATACAATTCTGAAAGAAAAACCAAGCTCACAGTCTCAATGAAATAGACAGTGTATAAAACAATTTATGGTGCACAACAACAACAAGCATGCAATGACAACAATCCCTATTTTATTACTGATGTCCCTATTTATATCTTTTCATCAAATGACCCAAAAATATCAAGAATGGTCCTATATGGTCGCTAATAGCCAACTTTCAAAAGAATATAAATGAATGTAAACATACATAAGTGGATGAACATAAATAATGAAGGTCCTATATGGATAGTTCTAATGCTTTGCCATTACAACAATTGAGCATTCATCATTTGGTATATGAATAGGTGAAAAATATGCAGACATCTAGACATGTGTACTGTGAGCTTTCCTGCAACAAATGGACTTGTGATGATTTTCACAATAGTACATGTGTTGGAAGGAAAGCTCATAGTATTACTTAGGAAAATATGAATGTTCATCACTTGTGCATATCGGAGTTGATCAGAGAAGGTATATGCACAACAAAACAAATAAAGAGAGATCAAACACTTCACACAATGCCTTGAAGATAATAGAAATGATCAAATACTTCAAAATAGGGACATTACTAATAAAATAATACACTTACTATTTTGAATTTGAGCTCATAAAGATTAAGATATCCCTATTTTATTCTTGATGTCCCTATTTACATTTTTTCATCAAGTGACTCACAAATATCAAGAATGGTCCTCTATGGTCACTAATAGCCAACTTTCAAAAGAATATGAATGAATACAAACATACATAAGTGAATGAACATAAATAATGAAGGTACCAAACATTGCCTGAAGTAATGAAGTGTTGACCTAGGGTTCAATCCAGTATGCTCTTGTATGATCCAAAACTTGCAAGGAAGGAAAATATGGGGTTAGATCCAAAAGATTTAAGCAATACCTGACACCCTATTACTGATCCTCATCTACAATTATGCATGTGCATAGTCAAGCCATACACTTCTAAAATGAACTATGCTACAAAACATGTGCACTCAGGAAACATATGCATGTAGTGAGTAAATCAAGACCAAAATGAAGCAAAAAATATGATGTCAAATGTGTTATCAAGCAACACATCATGGGCTGTGAGTCAACATGGTATATATGTTGTTTATACAAGATTAGTAAAAGGACATCTACAACCTCAACAATATGCAATATTAATCCAATAACAGGAAATACATTACAAATACCAAGCTCACGGTCTCAATGAAATAAACACTGTATAAAATAATATATGATGCCCGAGCTCAAATTAAAAATAGTAAGTGTATTAATAAATGTATGATCTAATAGCAGTAACCTCATTGATCATTAGCTTTGACTCCTCTATCATTATAGAAGAGATAACCACCTACAACTATATTTCATAATTCCTCCTTTGAAGTCATAGGTTAGTTTAAAATAGAGAAAGTATACAAACTCACCAATTTAATCCCAAAATTTCATAACATTGAATTCTTGTTGCTGTTATGGCGCACAATAGCAGCAAGCATGCAATGACAACAATAACATTGCATGATGCCTGAGCTCAAATTCAAAATAGTAAGTGTATTATTTTATTACTGATGTCCCTATTTTATTACTGATAAATTTTGAGGTAAAACCTTGCAAGTATTACACAGACTCAACAACATGGTAGCATTGATCCAATAATAGAAAATACATTACAAATGCCAAGCTTAGGGTCTCAATGAAATAAACACTGTATAAAACAATATATGGTGCACAACAACAAGAAGCATGCAATGACAACAATAACATTGCATGATGCCCGTGCTCAAATTCAAAATAGTAAGTGTATTAATGTATGTTTGCATGATGCCAGATATTAAACAATGAGCTCATGAACAATACTAGTATTAAACAGTAAGCTCATGAACAATGTATGATGCCCTAACTTGTAGTCCGTGAGCCATCAAGACATTTCCTCATGAAATGATCATAAACGGGGAGTACCACATAGTGAATATCAACATCAAAACAAATAAAGAGAGATCAAACACTTCATACAATGCCTTGAAGGTAATAGAAGAGATGCCCTAACTCTCAAAGCTTGCAGGTCATCAAGCATTCCAAATGAAAATATGTAAACAATGCTAGTATTAAACAGTGAGCTCATGAACAATGTATGATGCCCTAGCTTGCAGCTCACGAGTCATCAAGACATTTCCTCATGAAATGATCATAAATGGAGAGTAACACATAGTGAATATCAACAAAAAAATAAATAAAGAGAGATCAAACACTTCACATAATGCCTTGAAGGTAATAGCAATGATTCCCTAGCTCTCAAAGCTCGCGGGTCATCAAGCATTCCAAATGAAAATATGTAAACAATGCCAATATTAAACAGTGAGCTCATAAATAATGTATGATGCCCTAACTTGCAACTCGTGAGCCACCAAGACATTTTCTCATGAAATGATCATAAATAAGGAGTACCACATAGTGAATATCAACAACAAAACAAATAAAAAAAGATCAAACACTTCACACAATGCCTTGAAGGTAATAGAAATGATGCCCTAGCTCTCAAAGCTTGTGGGTCATCGAGCATTCCAAATGAAAAGATGTAAACAATGCTAGTATTAAACAATGAGCTCATGAACAATGTATGATGCCCTAGCTTGCAGCCCACGAGCCATCAAGATATTTCCTCATGAAATGATCATAAATGGGGAGTACCACATAGTGAATATCAACAACAAAAATAAAAAAGAGAGATCAAACACTTCACACAATGTCTTGAAGGTAATAGAAACGATGCCCTAGCTCTCAAAGCTCGTGGGTCATTGAGCATTCCAAATGAAAAGATGTAAACAATACTAGTATTAAACAATGAGCTCATGAACAATGTATGATGCCCTAGCTTGCAGCCCACAAGCCATCAAGATATTTTCTCATGAAATGATCATAAATGAAGAGTACCACATAGTGAATATAAACAACAAAACAAATAAAAAGAGATCAAACACTTCACACAATGCCTTGAAGGTAATAGCAACGATGCCCTAGCTCTCAAAGCTCGCGGGTCATCGAGCATTCCAAATGCAAAGATGTAAACAATGCTAGTATTAACATTCATATTTTTCCATTAAATCAACAAATTCCATCAAAATGAAATTGAGTTAATGAGAAGACAAAGCTCAAAAGCCCACCTCAAGTGATGGCTGCCATATAAAGATCAAATGCTAAGGAACTATGTTATAAAATTTCATGCCAAATTTCAAGGCATGAAATTTTATAAATGTACATATATTTTCTTCGACTTCCCCACATTGTAAACTCAATCCTAAGGAGAAAAAAATATGATGTCAAAAAGTATAAAATTTCATGCCTTGAAATTTTATAACATAATTCCTTAACAACTGCCATATGAAGAGCAGTGCAAGGTGGCAACTTTCCCATTTTACCACAGTTAGGGCCCTCTTTTACCATGCTTTATGAGCTTTATGTTTTTTTTTAAGTGAAGATAAATATTATGTTAATTTGTTATCTTTAAATTTTATTCATTTTATGATTTTAAAAATTGAAATAAAAAATATAAACTTTTAAGAAACTTTTACATCTTTTCATCAAATGACCCAAAAACATAAAAAATCATCATATATGGTCGCTAATAGCCAACTTTTAGAAGAATATGAATGAATGAAAACATACATAAGTGGATGAACATAAATAATGAAGGTACCAGACATTGCCTGATGTAATGAAGTGTTGACCCGAGGTTCAATCCAATATGCTCTTGTATGATCGAAAACTTGCAAGGAAGGAAAAGATAGGGTTAGATCCAAATGATCTAAGCAATGCCTGACACCCTATTACTGATCCTCATTTACAATTATGCATGTACATAGTCAAGCCATACACTTCTAAAATGAACTATTCTATAGAACATGGGTGTGTGTTAATGTGATTCAAAAGCTATTATGCAAGATTATTTTATTATTGAGATAAGGATATCTTAATTCTATAAGAATAAATATTTTGAGAAATATTTGAATTTAATTTTGACAATAACATGAGGAGTGATATATTTCAAGCTTTAGCAAGACTTCATACCACATAGTGTTCGTAGATTACGTTCAATGTGTTATTTACGCTTGTATTGGTGGGAAAACTCTTGAAAATGCACAAAAGAGATTGCATTCAACCATGCTGTTTACATGACACATGTAGTTTACCTCCAGCCTAAATCAATGTTGCGTACAAATCTGCAAACACATCATGATATGAAGTCTCGCTAAAGCTTGAAAATGATAAGCATTATGATGCTGAGGTATGGTGTGGTAAGCACAAGTATAGTTTCTTGTAAGCTGCTATTGGTATAGTTTTTTTTTTTCAATAGTTGCAGAAGCCAACTTCTCCTATACTTACACGTATGTATACATTTTGGGCTTGGCTTTAATGTCATGTAAATTTGAGTGAAATGGTAATAATATTTAAGAGCAACAAGTATGACATTTTAAACAAGTATGCATATACATTATATAACATGAGGAGTGATATATTTTAATGGCAACACTTAATGAGAAGGATGCCTATATAACAGGAGGAGTGATATATTTTAATGACAGTGGACATAGAAATTGCAGTGAAACTCTGTAATTTATTATTGTAAGTGGACATAGAAATTGCAGTGTAAGTAATAGGATGATTGTAAGTGGACATAGAAATTGCAGTGAAACTCTATAATTTATTATGGCTTAGTGTTTTATATCCATAGTCAATGTCTATTTAAACTTTAGGATGATACTTATATTATGGCTTAAGTAAATTGTTCTTACCTCGAGACTAGTACACCATGGGATTAGAGAATGGTTGTTATAATAGCAACTGTGTGTCTGTGGGATACTTTTATATTTTATATTAAATGATGATACATATGTGTTTCTTCCTTTTACAATAGTTTATATTTTGATACTTATATTTTGAATTGTCAAATGACCAATGAGTGATAATTTCAAAAGTGTATCATAATTAAAGACATGCGAATTCATATTGTACTTAATCTTAATGCCAATGTGTAATGTTTTTACTTACGATATTAATCTTAATATATCCCTATTAAGATATCCCTATTTTATTATTGATGTCCCTATTTACATCTTTTCATCAAATGACCCAAAAACATCAAGAATGGTCCTATATGGTCACTAATAGCCAAATTTCATAAGAATATGAATGAATGCACACATACATAAGAGAATGAACATAAATAATGAAGGTACTAGACATTGCCTGAAGTAATGAAGTGTTGACTCGAGGTTCAATCTAGTATGCTCTTGTATGATCCAAAACCTACAAGAAAGGAAAAGATGGGGTTAGATCCAAAGGATCTAAGCAATGCCTGGCATCCTATTATTGATCCTCATCTACAATTATGCGTGTGCATAGTCAATCCATACACAGACTCAACAACATGGTAGCATTGATCCAATAACAGAAAATACATTACAAATGCCAAGCTCATGATCTCAATGAAATAAACAGTGTATAAAACAATATATGGTGCACAATAACAACAAGCATGCAATGACAACAATAACATGTATATCCATAGTCAATGTCTATTTAAACTTTAGGATGATACTTATATGATGGCTTAAGTAAATTGTTCTTACCTTGAGACTAGTACATCATGAGATTAGAGGATAGTTGTTATAATAGCAACTGTGTGTCTGTGGGATACTTTTATATTTTGTATTAAATGATGATACATTTGTGTTTCTTCTTTTTATAATAGTTTATATTCTGATACTTATATCTTGAATTGTCAAATGACCAATGAGTGATAATTTCAAAAGTGTATCATAATTAAAGGCATGTGAATTCATATTGTACTTAATCTTAATGCCACTGTGTAATGTTTTTACTTACGATATTAATCTTAATATATCCCTATTTTATTACTGATGTCCCTATTTACATTTTTTCATCAAATGACCCAAACACATCAAGAATGGTCCTATATGGTCACTAATAGCCAACTTTTAGAAGAATATGAATGAATGCAAACATACATAAGTGGATGAACATAAATAATGAAGGTACCAAACATTGCCTAAAGTAATGAAGTGTTGACCCGAGGTTCAATCTAGTATGCTCTTGTATGATCCAAAACCTGCAAGGAAGAAAAATATGGGGTTAGATCCAAAGGATCTAAGCAATGCCTGGCACCCTATTACTGATCCCCATCTACAATTATGCACGTGCATAGTCAAACCATACACAGACTCAACAACATGGTAACATTGATCCAATAATAGAAAATACATTACAAATGCCAAGCTCACAGTCTTAATAAAATAAATAGTGTATAAAACAATATATGGTGCACAAAAAAAACAAGTATGCAATGACAGCAATAACATTGCATGATGCTCGAGCTCAAATTAAAAATAGTAAGTGTATTAATGTATGTTTGCATGATGCCAGATATTAAACAGTGAGCTCATGAACAATACTAGTATTAAACAATGAGCTCATGAGCAATGTATGATGCCCTAACTTGCAACCCGCAAGCCATCAAGACATTTCCTCATGAAATGATCATAAACAGGGAGTACCACATAGTGAATATCAACAACAAAACAAATAAAGAGAGATCAAACACTTTACACAATGCCTTGAAGGTAATAGAAATGATGCCCTAGCTCTCAAAGCTCACAGGTCATAAAGCATTCCAAATGAAAAGATGTAAATAATGCCAGTATTAAATAGTGAGCTCATGAACAATGTATGATGCCCTAGCTTGCAACCCGTGAGCCATCAAGACATTTCCTCATGAAATGATCATAAACGGGGAGTGCCACATAGTGAATATCAACAACAAAACAAATAAAGAGAGGTCAAACACTTCACACAATGCCTTAAAGGTAATAGCAATGATGCCCTAGCTCTCAAAGCTCACAGGTCATCAAGCATTCCAAATGAAAAGATGTAAACAATGCCAGTATTAACCAATGAGCTCATAAACAATGTATGATGCCCTAGCTTGCAGCTCACGAGCCACCAAGACATTTCCTCATGAAATGATCATAAATAGGGAGTACCACATAGTGAATATCAACAACAAAACAAATAAAGAGAGATCAAACACTTCACACAATACCTTGAAGCTAATAGCAATGATGCCCTAGCTCTCAAAGCTCCCAGGTCACTGAGCATTCCAAATGCTAAGATGTAAACAATGCCACTACTAACATTCATATTGTGCCATTAAATCAACAAATGCCATCAAAATGAAATTGAGTTAATGAGAAGACAAAGCTCAAATGCCTACCTCAAGTGCTAGTGCCCTCTTCCCACATGGTGCCGACCTCTTCGCACATGCCAAACTTGAATGCCCTCTTCGTGCCTTGCAAAAGTGCAGTGTTGTCTTCCCGATAGTTGTTCGAATCCACAAAAATTAAAAATGACTCTTTCTTTTTCTTTTTTTTTTTGTTTATAACCAAATGGGTATCGCAATTACGATGTCATCATCGCTATTACGACACCGTCGGGGGCACTTGAAAAAAACAACACAAAAACAAACATAAATTGTAGTGGTGTCGCAAATTGGCGTCGAAATTCGACCCCAAATGTTGTAGTGTTTGGGTCTAGCTTTGGAAGTAGTTGTGATTCTCAAGGTTAATATTATTACTTCAAATAGATATTTTGGAATGTAATTGGATCATATCTACTTGGAGTGAACTGTGAGTGGACCACATTAAGTATTTTTATTCAAGGTGGCTGACCTTGTATTAATAATGCCTATTTTTATGTGGTTGACCTTATTGGTGTTCTTATGGAAAGTCACTATATTTTAATGGAAAATAATGATAATGACATGAGAGTGTGTGATAATAATTGCAAAGTTTGTATGATTCAAATGTAAAGGTAAAATTGTGCAAACAAGGATGAACTAAGAAGTTGTTTAAAGGACTAGACTGGAAGGTCATTGTAGTTGATCAGGAGATTCAGTTATATCTTTGCTGAATTGTGAGTTTCTAATTTTTCTCATTAAGGATAAGTGTAGTCCTTGGAAGTGTGCCTAAATTAGTACAGACAACGAGTTCCTTGGCTTCTTCCTAAAAAAATATAATTAGATATTTGGATATAGTGAGTATATTTCTCAGTGTGGTTTTTTTCCATCTTGGGTTTTTAATGTATATCAGGCGCTCTTATGTGCTCATGTGTATCTATAATCTTTACTTTATCTTCTTTTAATCATTATTTGAGTTATTTTAGATCTGGAATTATATTGTTAAAATTTTTAAGTGTGTTTATTCATCCCCCCTCTTAGCATCAGATTGTGTTCAACACCCCTAATAGGGTTGGGATAGGCTATTAAGTGAATTGTTGTCCCATGTGTAGGTGTTGAACCCCCCAATTGTGACTATACACCTTAGAATAGTAACCACCTTTTTTCCCTTAGTGTGGAAATTATCTTGCAAAAGGATTGCATTGTCCCTTGAAGATACTCACCATATGTACTTCCTTGGACAAGAGAAAGAGATAGACATTATTGGATTTGCATAAGCTATATATATCTTCTTGGGAAGAGGGTGGTTGCTTGGTAAACCAAACCCTATTATCCTTACATGATAAGACTTAAAATACACCCCTCAAGGGTTGAGCTCTTTGCATCAAATGAAACATCAAGTTGTAGGCATATATCACATTACATTGTAATCTTATTGACCTTGGGTATGAAGTGCTTGATTGATTGCATTAGACTTATGTAAATTGGAAATATAGATATATTGGACACTCAAATATTATGTTTTCTCTTCATGTGCTTGATTGTTTTCATATCTCTTGCCAAAGAGACAATAAAAGTTTACCAAAAATAGTCAAACTTGGTCCATAATATGTCAAAACATTGCCCAAAATTCCTTTTCTCTTGGGTTTGCGTTGTCTTCCAATGAGGTCATGTTATCATTTGGAAAGAATTTTTGACCTTAGAATAAATGTGATACACTTAGCATAGCCAGTGTCACTTTAGTTCTTTCAATAATGCAATCACTTCTAGTAGGATTAAACTAAAAATTGGTGGTAGGTTTTCTACCATAGTCTTGTATTTATATGCATCCTATAACCTAGAAAGATTGTAGAATTGATTTGGAGGTTTACATTGTATTTAGGCAGAATTGTGCTTTTTTAAAAACTTGTCAACATCATAAACCAATGAGTTTAAATTGAAGCTTGTTGGGATCACTCTATGTTCCTATAGGATTACATTTTGTACCAAAAGTTTGCCAAAATTACCATCCAATAGTTCTGTATCACCATCCAGTGGGATTTCATTTTGTACCAAAACTATACAAAAATCACCATCTAATAGGTCCGTATCACCATCCAACACATTTGCATTGTGTCAAAATAGAACCTTTTGTCCAAATAACATCATCCTTATCATGCTCTTAGGTCAAGGATAAAAACTTCAAAAATCAATCAAACATCCAATTTTATCATTAACATTAGAGTTGCGTTTCATTATCTTACATGGTCATTGTCATGCCCATAATTTACAAGGCAAAACATACCAAAAACTCACCAACAATTTTTTTTAACATAAAACATTAGAATTTAGAAACATTACATAACCATATATATTAAAATATTTAAATTCATCTTAATTCACTTTGAAATAATCTAGGAAATAAAATTCCCTTAATAAAATTTGATGTCATAGGTAAAACAGGTTTACCGCTTTGCTAAATGAGTCATGTTAGAATTCTGTCAAATGCCGACTGCGACCAAGGCTTGAAATACACCATAAAAAGGTAAGGGCATAATTCCCAAAATTAGATGCCCCAACTGTGAAGTTTGATTGGAAATAGCAGGCATAGGATACAAAATCTGAAAACGAGCCATGCCTTTACCAAATTGGAAAATAGCTACTACAAGGAGTGCCGCTAGTCGGGTTTCGCAGGAAGTCAATATGACTCCTGAAACAAAAGACTTAGCCAAAAAAAAAAATTCATCAGAGGAAAGAAGATTGATGACACCATCTTTGGAAAAATAAGGGGGAAGGTATAAGGTTCGAAAGACCAAAGGAAAAAAGACTGTCGGGTTTCTCACCATTTGACGTCAAAATTTGAAAAGCTCCAAGAAGCAAGGAAATCTTTTGGAAAAATGGTTCCAAAGGTTCACGGTTTTGGAAAAATAAGCCAAGATGTGCTCTTTTTGAAATCCCAAAAGAAGACACTTAAAAAGAGTAAAACTCTTTTGGTCAAAATCGAACATTTAGATAGGAAGCATTCGAAGTGCGAAGTTTCAGAAATGTACTAAGGGAGGTGCATGTTTGATTTTCTAATGCAAGTGAAGAAAGATGAAACTTTTAAAGGGAAGATAAACCTTTGAAAGAAAAGTTAAGTCTTCTCTCCTCTTTTGGAAAAGAGAGAGATGGGGTGCAGAATCTCAAAAATGTAGCAAGAGAGGTGCATTTTTGATTTATGACGTAAGTGTAAAGATTATATGAAGATGAAGGAAGGAAGACAAAATTGGTTAAGTCCATCTCCCCTTTTCAGAAAAAAGGTAGATGGAGTGCAAAATATTGTAAATTAAGTGAAGGAGGTATATTTCTGATGTTTCAACTCAAAGTATAGGAAATGCCCAAAAATATAAAGGCAAAACTTTGAAGAAGTTAACTTTGGGTTTTGAATGGATCTATAGGATTTGAGCAAATACAAATCCATAAAACCCGAAGATCACTTGCATACAAAAACCTGTTACAAGGAAGTAGAGACAAGAAGAGGGCAAGGGTTTGACTAAAAAATATGAAGAAAAAATTATCCTCAAATAATGAATGTACAATGGATCATCCTTATAAAGGAGATCAAAAGCCTTGAAAGGAAAACCCTAGTGCATGTAATAATTAGTTAAATTATTACAAGACTAATGCATGCAAGTTTATATTTAAAACAACTAGTGCATGAGTTTAAAACAACTCGTGCATGAGAGTTTAAATATAAACAACTAAAGTAAAAGAGTTGACATCTTAAGAAGGGAGTAATATTAATTAACATAATTAATACTTTACTCTAACACCCCCCCTTAAGATGAGCAACAATGCAGCTACAAACAATGCAAGAAGAAATCAAAGGAAACTATAGTGTAGAAAGCAAAAAAATGGGTCCCAACAACATGGCTTGATGAGGTGCCCAACACAACCAAATCTCTGTAAAATGGAGAAATAGAGAAAACCCAGTGGGAAAAAACCCTACTCCAAAAAAAGATTGAAAAAATGTAGAAAAAGAAATGGCTCAAGAGACTCTCTCAAAACCATAAGTACAGTCAGCCCCCCCCATGAGAGATGGATGAGACACCAAAGCCCCCCCAGAATAAAAGAACCCCTAGATCAATGAACAAACCACTGTGACTCCAATGTAGAGGAGTGAAAGTCAGTGGACACTAAAGAGGTAACCTCAAAATATGAGGTGTTACTGGAAGGCCGAGCTGATGCTCAAAGGAGTAAATATGAGGATCTTGAAAGGGAATCCCCAATGTAGGTGGTGTGACAGGTGTGCTGACACTGTCATGAAAGAGGAGATGAATGTCCTCTATAGAATCCTCAATAAGTGCACCTGGTGGCTTGATGAATGGAGCTGGAGGGTTAGGTAGTGTTGAAGAAGAATCCTACTGAAGAGAAAAGACCTCAACAGGATGTGGTGTGGCAGTCATAGCAGTGATCTTAGGAACAATACAAAGGTTCAAGCGACCTGACTACACCACATGATGCTCTCACAAAAGAGGAGAGTTGTGCTCCGACAATGGAGATGGTGGACCAAAGTGTGAGAAGGCATAGAGACTGGTGGAATGATCAATTGTCCCCATAGCAACAATGCCTCCTGTCGCACTATCCTGAATGAAGACTGAATCTACAGTGAACTCAACTGTCTTCCCTGATCCACTGTGTGTAATCTGATAAATCAAGAGAAGGTTTACAGATAGAGATGGAACATACAATACATCATTGAATGTGCCATCATGAATGTCTACTAAACCTTTCCCGCAGACTATCAGAACAATGTTATTCCCCATGAGAATATGAGGAATGGGAGAAGCCTCAACAATAGAGAAGACCCCTTGAGAAGATGCCATATGGTGAGAGGCACCTGAATCCAGTATCCAAGGGACCTGTGAAGGGGATGCAATGGATGCCCGTAATGCATGAACCTATCCAAAATCCTATCTAGATGTCGAAGATGTGGAAGAAGACTGAAAAGTAGACCCTTGTGAGGTAGAAGAGGATGGAGAGGAAATAGTTCTCTTTTGAAGAAGAGCTTGCAAATCTGCAATTTGTTTCTCATAGCCATCAAATCTCTTCTAAAAACAATGTAACTCATCATGAGGTCCCTTCTGACAATAGGAACATGTAAGTCTCTCAGTCTCCTATTTCTCCTTCTTAGAAGAAGATGGTGGGCTAGTAGAGTGCTGAGAAGAGGAATCTGATATCTACTTCGGCTTCTGCTTCTACTTTCCATTGGATGGCTGGGAAACCAATGCTTGGTTCTTTGATCATGCTAGAGAGTCCAACTGAGTAAGTTTGGCATGCTCTCTAGTGAAATGATCACATAACACCTCAAAGGTGGGCATGGTGAATGTAGGTCCCAAAGCGTCCATGGTAGAATGAAAGGTAGAAGAGAAGATCTGAAAGTTTCCCCTAAGCTTAGACAGAATTAGATAAATGAAATCTTTATCATTCTTTTGCTTTCCACATCCATGTAACAAAGATCTCTACTATTTGAACTTCATCAGAAATTCCTTAATAGAGAGAAAAGAATCAGGTACAAGAGAGGTAAGCTCTGCCTCAATCTGAAGTGCTCTGAACTCATTCATTGTACCAAACAAGGTGTTTATCTTGGTCCACATAGCTGGAGGGGTATTGCACCCATCAAGATGAAACTGCAAGCTATCTGATACCTATAAAGCAATCAACCCCATAGCCTCATCCATCTTGTTCCGATGTTGCATGATCTCAATGGGCCTCTGTAATATTGGCTGCACTGCATCTAGACAAGACCAGAGCCCTTTTGAATGGAAAAGCCGTGTCCTCAGGGTTTTCCATGTGTAATAATTATGTGGGGTCAAAAGTTCTAAACAAGAAGAGGTATCGGCCATATTTTTTAGAAGGGGTTTTATTTTGATAAATATATGGTTTAATTGATAGAAACAAGAAAATAACACCCCACAAGCCAAATATCGAACCCCTAAGCCTAGAATGATATGCTTTATCAAGAGAAGAGAAAAAAATTTTCAGATCTGAATCTTGTGTACCTTGAAAAAATTCTAATGAAAATAGGCTGAAATATGGATGGTTCTTGAGAAGAGATTTTGGCAATTCTTCTGAATAAAAAAATGGAGCTAATTTGAGCAAATTAGCCCCCCAGAAATGCAAGAAAGAGAATCTGACTTTGAAAGAAAAAAATGTAAGATAGATGACAATAAAAACACCAGATTAACCACCATGAGAGCATCGGGCTCAGAACCAGCTTTTCGGTGATATCTCATTTGCCCGATTTCGACACCGTATGCTCAAGTTATGAGCAAAATACTAACTAGTGTGCTAGAGAGCCCAAAAATGGTGTAAATGAGGATGATGCATGTTGACGTCATCAAATGACGGGCTTAAATTTGACGGCTAAATGGTTGTGCCGCCCAAATGGAAAAAAAATAAAAGTAAAAAATAAAAATTCAAAATTGCATGCGTGCCTTGGGATCCGTGTCAAGATTTTTAGATTTTTTTGCCTCGATTTGCGTGCTAATTTTTTTATTTAAAAAAAATTTTAATTAAAAAAAAATCATTATTTGTGTGCCAGACAACAAAATTTTTGCCTTATTTTGGGTGCCAATCTGTACAAATTTTGCCTTGGGAAGCATGTAATTCTGTACAATTTCTACCTTGTGAAGCGTGTCAAGCTTATGGTACAAAAAAAGGCCCAAAATGCAAAGTTGTCCAAATTGGACGTGCCTATATCGAAATAGGGGTTTTTGGGTGCTGCGAGCTCAACGGTGAGGTCCGTTTGAGCTCAAAGTGCACCAAAATTTAGAGACCCCCTAATTTCAATAAAAAATAACCAAAAAAGCCCTAATTTGAATCCTTCAAATGCGAACAAGCTGTAGCATATTAGGCTTTGATACCATGTAGGATTTGAGCAATACAAATCCACAAAACCCGAAGATCACTTGCATACAAAAACCTGTTACAAGGAAGTAGAGACAAGAAGAGGGCAAGGGTTTGACTAAAAAATATGAAGAAGAAAATATCCTCAAATAATGAATGAATAGAATGTACAATGGATCATCCTTATAAAGGAGATCAAAAGCCTTGAAAGGAAAACCTTAGTGCATGTAATAATTAGTTAAATTATTACAAGACTAATGCATGCAAGTTTATATTTAAAACAACTAGTGCATAAGTTTAAAACAACTCGTGCATGCGAGTTTAAATATAAACAACTAAAGTAAAGGAGTTGACATCTTAAGAAAGGAGTAAAGCTTAATTAACATAATTAATACTTTACTCTAACAAGATCAAAAAATCAATTAAATGAGTATATAATTTCAAACTTACATATGAATGTTTCAAGACATAATTCAATTTTCAAGCCTACTGATCCAGTAGCTAAACCAATACTGAGATACAACTTTGACTAAAGGATAAAACACTTTAAATTTTTAAACACAAATTTAAAGATTTTAACATTATATAGAATACCAAAACTTTATTATTTATTCCTTTTGAACTCAACAAGAAACTATAATAACAGTTAAGAAATTAATACTAATATTTCTTGGCAAATTCTAGAAGGCTTATGCATTCAAGATGCTTCTCTTTTGACTTTAATACAATATACAAAAGTAACAAAAATACAACCAACGATATTTTTTTCTAGCCCTTTGGCTCCACACATATCTTTCTTCTCTTGATCATTTTGTAACAAAGAACCTGCAATAAAAAAAGTTTGACCATGGAGGCTAAACTCCCAACCTAGGGCTTTACAAGGCCACCCCCGAGCTTGGGAAGTAAAGAGTGAACATGTAACACACAATGATTTCTTACAACAATTATTTCAACAAAAGAACACAAAACTTCTCGTAACCAAGGCATATACAAAAGCCTTCAGAAGACTTTTAATATGGGGTGAAAGTGGACCAAATACCCAAGAGGAGAATGCCAAGACATAATAGAACAAATGCCACACATGGGATAAAAAAATATTCCTTTCCACAATCCTCCTCACAACACAACTATGACTTTCAACCAACAAAACTCCTTATGGCCCCCAAATGCCTATAGGCGATGCTTGACATCATGGAGACGAAAAACATCCATGTGTATTCCTCCCACACATGGGGAGACTCTACACTAACTAGGGTTGTCACTAACCCCTTCATCCCTCAAGGTTACTTTGACCTCCCAAGGTTGAGTGTGCCTTGAAACTCCCTTATTAAAATTCCAATACAAAGATAAAAATGTAATTTTAAATAAGTAATAAAACTCCCATGACCAACAGTGGGGGTTCTCAACAAGAACACAAAAATCACCAAGAAAGAGAATACAACTTTCTTTACAAACCATATTTCATTTTACATAAGACATACACACAAGTAAGAACACCAACCTAAGATCCAATACACAAGATAAAACCAACAAGTTATTTTGAAGAGATTTTCCACTTTCCTATGTTTTTTCTTAAAAAATCCCTTTTCAAAAATTTTCAGTCTCTAAAAGTAGAGAGTGGGTGAACAACCAAAAAGTCTCTAAAATTTCCTCTAATAAGCTTCCTACTCAACAACTAACCTATAGTCATAAAAGAAAGAGTATTCCAAAATCAAATCTTCAAACATTTTCATCCCCTCATAAATGAAGCTTGAAGATTAAATGGAGTTGACAAGATGGTTTGCCCAAATTCTCAAAACTCCTAAACTCGGATCTTGACTTTGGGAGTACTTTTGAGGGTTCATTTATGAGTCTTGGGCCTCTTAATGACCAAAATTCAACCCCTAACCCGTATCATACCAAGTGGGGTAGTTAAATTTAACCCAAAATACCCTCTAGAAGCTTACTTAACCCTCCAAAACCTCACTTGAAGTAAACGCATAGGTTCAACTAACTTTGACCCATCAAGAGGCCTCCTAACCTTGGGGTAAACATGGGGACTCTATAGGTTAACCCTCTAGTTGGTGTCATATTTATCCTAGTTACAAAGATAAGTCATGCCAACACATCTTACACATATATATCAAATAACACTACATAATTTACAACATGTTACTCACATAGCATGACTAACATAATTCACATTTACTTAATTAAATATAACCATGCATCATTAATTTTACAAATAAAATACATGCCAACGAGATTCCTGTCTCTTCACTATCTAGAACCTTAGTTTTATTGATAACACATAGGTCCACTCTTTATTCCTTGTATTTTAGAGCCATGGTCAATTTCCTGCATACTCATTGAAAACATTAGTAGGTCCAAGAAATACTCAAAATAATATTGCAAGATAAATGATATAAATTAAACACATATCAACTAGCACTTTCATTTTCCAATGTTTCATCATAACTTTAAACAACATCTGAAATTGACTCCAATATGCATAACATGAATTCTTGAATCAATTTTGCATCATAATAACAACTAATATAACCATCATACTACATCATCAAATCACAATCCTTAACATAGAAGTTATTTGGGTCAATTATCATAAGGAATCAACTTAAGCACAATAATAAATCAATTAAAAGTAAAAAATAACAACATGGGATTTATCAATCCTCGAATAATAACATATGTTTGGTAAGTCTAAATATCTCTAAAATAAAAAATATCACTAAAGAGTATGAGCTAAACTATGACGGGCTGGGGTAAGCTTCACATCCTCCCCCTCTAGGCATGAATGCCCTCATGGAGTTCATCAAAGAGGTGGGGGTACTAAGATCTTGTAAGAAAAATAAAAAAAATGAAAAGAGCTAAAAGAAAGAATCCAAGAGAGTGTAGCAAAAGGAAGTATTTTACCATAAACACAATGAAAGTGAGATACCTTCGAGGTCTATCACCAAAACCATCAAGATGCTCCTAGATCAACATAATGAGACAAGGATTTTGAAAGGGGAAATAAAAGAAAACCTCTTTTGAATATAATATGAATGAGGCAAAAATCCTAGAGAAGGAGAGAGAATGTGAGCAAGAAGCTCATTACAATAATGTGAGAAGAAGTGAGAAAATTCCTTATGAAGTGTGTGTAGAAGCATCTCTTAAATAGAGACTATTGATGGAGTTAGAATGTAACTCCCATGTTCTATGAATGCCACATTCACATTAAGTGTGTGCCAAGTGTGAGAATCCTCTTAAGGAGGAAAAAGCTAATTCCTTAATAAAGGAAATGTTGAGCGTTGTTTTTACATGAAGACATCATTTTTACATGAAGACAATGGCTAGGAATTTGTGCGAGCAACTTCCCCTCTTGGAAGACTAACATAATCAATCTCAAGGTTCCTTCTGGCTAGGTCTCAACTGCTTGGATATCTCAATGGAAGACAAATGTGAATTTGTTAACAAGGAGGCCTTTGCTGGTTCTTCTCTCAAGGGAAATTGTAAAACAAACTTTAGTAAACCAAAAGTTCTCTTTTTGATACGATTTTCAGATTTAAGATTGAAAGCAATGCTAATTTAATTAATGTACTGAAAGTAACATGCGAGAAGGGTTAGAAGATGTAAGGTAACAAGATATTTTAAATGAAATTGCTGAAAAAAAATCTAATGGACATATGCTAGCATCACACCACCATGCGAATTAAATAACCAAGAAGATGAAGAAACTCACAAAATAGAGATCAGATCATGTCACAATCTTCAGCTGAACAGATGCAATCATCAACGGATTCAAAAAAATGAAGACATATGATAAACCAAAACCCATCAGATCATGAAACCACCCCAGATGTGCACACATGTGAGACAAGTTAATCTTCAAGCACCAAAGAACAATCTCCTTAGAAATTCATCACAACACAACAATGTTATGAGGCCTCAAGGTTATTTGGGTTAATTGGACCCGCTGTCTTTAGAATGAATTTCTTCATAGTTTCATTCTACTCCACCAGAGCCTTTATCCTCTCTTCATCTTTATCCATGAAGCTTAAAGCATGCTTCAATCCCAATGTAGCCAAGGTTTTGCCACCTTCTCTAGTGGGCTCCCCCAAATCTACCTCCTCCAACACATAGTCATCCAGAGTGATCTCATTTGCACTGACATCCATTGTAGGAACAACCACCTGCACTTTCCATCTTCCCGCTTGGTCTTGAGTGACATAAGACATTGTCCTTTCTCAGGGAATTGGTGTTGTTTGATGGAAAGCATTCCCTAGCATGGTCATATCAACCTCATCATCTGTGTACATCCTAACTCTCAGTTATACCTCCTTGGTGAACCATGTGGGCTTTGAGAATGCATTCAATGGCTCATAAAGAGCAACAAATGTGTAAGAAGTTGCTAGGCATCCTGTCCTTATTTCCTCTTGACTTTCTTCTTCTTCTCTTGTTTCCCGCTCATTCCCAACATCCCGTTCATGCTCCTCTTCATCAACAGTTTGCTGCTCATCAACCATTTGTTCCTCAGTGTCTGTTTGTGGCTTCTCTTCTTTAGTATGTGGCTCCTCTTCCACCTGTGACTCTCCCTTGTCATCTGGCTCCTTGGATCCTATATGAAATTCTTCCATTTTCTCTTCGCCAGTGACTTCTGCTTCTTTCTCCAGCTCCTGCGAGCTCTGAGGCACTGATTCACTGTGGACCTGTGGTAAGAGAACGTGAACTTGGGGAGGAATATTGAGTGGTGGAGGCATAGGAGATACAAGGGAAGTGGTTGAATGGGCTGGTGGAGGTGGAGTTGAAAGGGGAACATGGGATGAAGAAGGTTGTTGAGGCAACATAGTGCTTTGCACTAGAGTAGAAAGTGGGGTAGTGGGAGGCTCTTGAAGTGGAACTGTAGGAGGATTTGAAGGCCTAGGTGGAGGTGGAGGTGGAATAGATGAATCCAACAGGACCTATATAGCTACATCTTCTTCTGAGGTGACCCCAATAGAAGAGTCCTTTTCTGGCTCTATAGTTTCCTTCTGGGCCTCGGCCATCTCAACATCATCTTGTCCTTGAGGTTTCGGTTGGGTGTCCTCTCCCAAGCCATTGAAAAGACTTGTAAACTGCATAGGAGCTTGTTTCTTGGACTCCTTGAAGCCATGCAACCCTAAAAAATCTATGATGTCGAATTCATCATCACTAAGGCAATCTAGATTTATTGGCTCTCCCTGTGTAGCCCCCTTAGCATCCTTAGGATCATCATCCATTATCCTCCTTTTCTTCAAGAATCCCACATACCGGGTCCTCCTACTAAGGGGAACTTCATCCAATTCATCTTCATCATCCTACACTAGGGTATCCATTTGTGTGGGTGTTGAGCCTCTCTTTCTCTTGTACACATGACCCTTGATCACTCCAGATGGCTTGGGCCATATGATCTTGAATTTTGTTCTCTTCACTGAGCTTGGAGAATCATGGTCACTTAATGAAGGTGCTTCTGGTGGTGCAATACTTCTGGTCATCTTGGTTTTTAATTTCTTGGAATGCATGGCAGTACCATATGTAGTGGGGCACTCATGCCGATACACAATCTCTGGCTTCAGAGGAGTAACCTCTTTGAATGGTGGTTTCAGTATCTATTCTCCCTTCTTCTTTTCTCGAGAGGGATTCTCTGGGAGTTGCTTCATGTGGAGTAGTTGCATTGGGAAAGGATGAAAAATCCAAGATTTAGTCAGCTTAATCACATGTTGGGCTCTGAAATCCATGCTATCATTCTCATCTCGATCTACCTCTGCATTCAAGATAGCCCATGTGTACACCTTGTCTGTGTTATATATAGAATCCAAAATTTTGTCCAAGTCAACATCTACCGCCTTCTACAGAATTCTCAATGAAAGGGCACCCTGAGCCACCTCCAGACTCATCTGGCAATAGTCACAGACTCTTACCTCATAATCATCCACATAATTAACCCAATGGTCTTCAATATGCAGCTCATGAATGTAGTGTCTTCCCATTATGTGGCTATAGGTACCAATGGGGTCAAACTGCAGCTTCACCAGATTTTATGTTGACAATGGGAATTCATCCCATTCTCCAGTCAAAGACTTGGAGAATTTCATGTCTGGTACATAGTGGGGGCTGATGGAAATAGGAAAATCCCAACAATGCTTCTTCTTGTGCTTGATTTTCTCATGGGCATCAAATAACTACCTTGCTATTTCCAGGAGAACTACCCTGTCAGGAGGGTATCTTGGTAAATTTTTAGGTGCCAAGGTGCTTCCTACCACTCGAATGTATGTGAATGTTCGAAATTGTATATAAAATTCCCCAATGGCCTTTGCTTTAGCTGCTACTTCTATTGATATCCTTTTGGCATAGTCTCCCTCAATGGAGTGTATGATCACAAAAATGAAGGCATCATTGACTATTCTGAAGTCTGGGCTATTGTGAGTGTAGAAATCCTTCCTCACCAATTGAGGGTACAGAGTGAACAACCATGTGCTCTATTCTCTGATGACTCCAACTTTGATTAAACTTGGGTAAACTACCTTGGTAGCTAGTAAGTACATGGCATAAGATGTCATGTAGAAATGGGGGTCTGTCTTCACCTGAATCAGTTGTTCATCCAGTTGGTCACTTAAGATGGTAGCCCAATCAAACCTTGCTTGCCTTTCTTTTATCTTTTGGATTAGGAAAATCATCCAAGGTTCCAGTTGATGGGACTTAGGCAGCCCGTACACCCTATTGATCATTGTTATGGCTTCTTGGATATCTTCTTTCATATACCCTCTTCTCATATCAATTCTATCCAGTCTATTCTTTGGCAATGGTTGCATAAGGTACTCATTGTTAACAATGTTGTGAGCCCTCTGTATGTCCTTATTGTAGAATTCCATTCCCTTATTGATGTTGAAATTGAAGAACTTCTCTACCCCTTTGGGGAGATGGAAAACATCTTCAATGTTATCGGGCCTCAGGTCTTGGACCACCTCTCCAACGCTATTCTTGACCATGCGCTCATCTGGCACATAGTTACTAGCTAATGTATTGATCAATTCTGCCAATTTGATGGAAACAGGGTGCACTGTTGCATTCACCAGAGAGCAGTGGACTAATGAAGTGCAATCCTTTGAGCATCCCACTGGCTGAGCACACTTATTCAGGTACTCATTCCAACTTACATTCGCAATGTTGGTATCAATTATTCTTGTATGTAGGTTGGTCACTTTAGATGGTGGGTGATAACCTTTAAATTGATACTTCATCACTGGTGATGCCACAAATTTTTTGGCCATACCTGGAGAGAGCACAAGACACAAATCAAAAACATAGTGGTAGGAAAAAATTTAGAAAGCAAAGTACATTATTGAAATTTAAGCTAAAAAAAAGGGGGCCATAAAAGTGATTTTTAGCCTTTCAGAATTTCGGAGGTACCAGACCTTCGAAAGGCTGAAAAGGGCGAATAAGGAGGATCCTTAATATCCTTGGATTATTCATCAGCCCTTTTGGCGAGATGGAGGTAATGAACCTTTCGAAGGCTGAAAAGGCCAAGCATGACTTTCAAAAAACTCTCAGCGATACGGGACTAGAGGAATCTTCGATGTGCAATAAGCCCAAAATGGTCAAAAAAACCAAAGATGCACTTTGGGGAAGGACCTTACTTTTGGTGCTTCGGAGGTATGGATGTTTCAGTGTGCAACAACACCAAAATGCCAAAAGGTGTCAGCACTTGGGAGAATTTGTTGCAAAGTTCCTAAAAGTTTGAGACCCCAAAAGTCAGAAATTAGTGTTTTCTCGGTCAGACTTGAAAACAAGTCCGATGATGAGTTTGACCACAAACTTGTCATGGGGATGCAAGGTGACTACCTTGACAATCCCCAAGGCCCAAAAGGCCAACTCTAAACAACCTAGACCTAAGGACAAGGCCGAAAAGGCTGAAAAGACAAACTTCTAAACTAGGACAAGCCAAAAAGACTGAAAACAAGGACCCTAATCTAAGACCCAAAAGACAAACAAAGAGAGTTGGAGGACCACCAACCTAGAAGACGATGAACTTGAAGATGACTAGCGATGACAGAAAAATTGAGAGGGTGAAAAAATGACGAATGACGAGCAAGACTGGTTGGAGGCGAAGGAGCGAGCACAAAAGTGAGGGTGTCAAAACCCTTTGTGCCTTTTATAGGCTACCCAAGCGGCTGAATAAGCACCCCGAGTATCAGCCTTTCAGCCTTTTGGGGGTTTCGAACCTCCGAAAGGCTGAAACACCCCAAAGGCTGACTCCCTTGCGAGGGTCAGAGCTCCGGGGTTCCAGATCTCCAAAAGGTCCAAAAAGGTGGTAAGAGCCAAATGACCTAAAATTGATGTGCAACTTGCTCCACTGGCCTTTTCGCACTTTTGGACATCTGAAAGTGTGAAAGGGTGACAAGGCTAAAAAGGCCAAAAATTGAAACAACTAAGGAAAAAAAACCTAAAGATAACAAGAAGTGAGACAAGTAGAAAGCAGGAGGGGGGCCCCTAAGGCCATAAGGGCCATTAGGGGAGTGTGGTCGTGGGACCACAACAAATAGCCTAAACAAAGAAAGGAAAACAATTGAAGTTTCCAAGAGCTAGTCCACCTAGAGACAATCCTAATTTGCAATGAGCCAAGTACAAAGATCTTCAGATTGAGTATGTTTCTTATCATCATCAAGGTTGAGAAAACCATAACGTCTGCATCCAGTGTGTGAGAGTGTGTGTTGAAATTTCCTTGGAAACCCTTCACCGTGAGCTCTTATTGATGATCATCCCATCATTATCAGATCACTGCCCACCAATCCAAAGTCATCCATAAGTCAATTTAACCTTGCTTTATTTCCAAGCAAGTGTTAATAGCCCCGATAGAGATTGCTAAAGTCACCCCTTCCTGACTGTAGATGAGCTTTGATAGAAGTTCTTAGACTTCATAGGAGGGCTCTTAGACTCGATTTGCTCCAATTTTCAAGCCAATCCTCTTGAAAGCACTTTGTTGCCAGCAAATTTTATTCAATGTGGTCTACTTCGATGCTCCTTGTGGCTTCATAAAATATCATTCATTGCTCTTATTTTATTCCTTTAGAAAACTGGGGTAGCGCTTAGACTATGCTATCCTGGTTTTGAGTACTCCTTTGTTTATCTTGTCCTTATGCGTTCCTCCTTTTTTATTTTCTTGCTCTTTTATTTTTAGTTTGCATTTTAGCTAGGAAAGGGTTTTGACTTTCAAGCTTCCTTCGCGACCATGGGCATCTCCCAACGCAAATTTGGAATCCTATTTTGAGAAGCTTGTGACTCAGGTTTTTCCCTTAAATGCACTTAAGTGCTAAGGATGGTTGACTCTGGTAAACTTTCCCAAGGAGTTTGAAAAGAAATAACCTTACCTCCGATCACTATCTCTGGCTCACTATAAGATAGAACTACTTCCAAGGTTTAGACCATGGGGAGATTTACTCATTGGCTGGGCTACCTGAATGGACCACTAAAACTGAAAGCACCAACCTCCTACAACAAAGACCTAAAGAAAAGACACAGACGACAAGACTGACCAAGAACTAAGAAAAGACAATATAGTAGAAGAATATACAGTAAAGTACAAGGGGCTAATCAAGACCCAAAATAATGCTTCAGAAACTAGCCATTGACTGGTAACGGGACCAATTCTTTGTCAAGAGCACTAATTTGAAAGGTATTCTCTCCCAGGATCTCAATGATCTAGAATGATCCTATCCACAAACATTGGAACTTGGTGTGGATGCCTAGTTTTTCTTTTGCTTTGTCCCACATTAAAACCAGATCAGAAATTTAGAAGGCTTTTATAGTTTCTCTTTTTCAAACCATCGCTTGACAACAACCTGGTGTTTCGCTACGTGTTCCAAGGCCATAGTTCATTTTTATTCAAGGTTCAACAAATTCATGAGGTGAATTTGAACCCGATCCTCACCCTCGACATATTGATCCATGAATCTCAAGATTGGTATTTTCAGGTTCATCAAAAAGATGGGTTGCAAACCATAAACTAACTCATAGGGAGAGGTCCCTAAGGCATTCTTGACTCTGACACGATCTATCCATAGAGTATATTTCAACTGGGTGTGCCAGTCTCTAGGATTGTCATCCAAAAGACGTTTGATTACCATTGTTAGGTTCTTGTTGGTTGAATCAGCAACCCCATTCCCTTGTGGGTAGTAATTGGATGAGAATTTTAGAATTACCTGGTTCTCGAAGGTCCACTGAATGAGACTTGCAGATGAAAATTAGGGGGCATTGTCACATACCAGAAAAAAGGCATGCCAAACCTCATGATGATGAACTCCTCTAGGAATTTGGTGATCACCTCAGTGGTACAATTTTTCATAACCTGTGGCTCTGTCCAGCGTGTGCAGTAATCAATTATAGTCAAGATGTATTAGTGGCCTACTAAGAATGGAAGATTGATCATTCCCACAAAATCCAGCCCCCATTGGGTGAACGGACATACTTCATAAATTGGCTGCAAGGGCATCACCGGATGTCTTTCCTTAATGGCACTGGTTTGGCAAACATGGCAAGAGCGCACATGCTCATGAGTATCTTTGAACAAAGTTGGCTAGTAATAGCCAAATCTCAGTATTTGATGAGCTGTAGCTTCTGCCAATCCATGCCTAGTACCATACTTATCATGAAATTCTATGAGAACCAGTTTAACTTCTGTTCGATCTAAACATCATAGGTACAATATGTCATAGTTGCATTTGTAGAGCTTCCCATTTTTGAACATATATGAACTGCTCTTATTCTTAAGTTCTCTCCACTAGGAACCATTCAATCCATCTAGGCAACAATTTTGTAGCAAGTAGTAAACTATGTCTTGATACCATATGTTAGTGACTATTCCTTCATTGGTGTACACGTGGCACACCAAACCTTGTTCCATTTCAGCCATCATCTTGGTGAGGCCATGGCCTCTCACCAATTTCATCAATTGGATCTCAATGTCAAATTACTACAATATCGCCATGCATTTGCCTCTTCATTCTCCGAGTTCATTTTGCATTAGTAAGGATTTGACTGCTGGACCCGGAACAATAGCAACGACCTTACTCCAATGTTGTGTCTAAATTTCTTGACAGCCTTGACCAAGGCAAAAGATTGTTTATCCAAATTAGGATATTTGAGTTCTGCATTCTTCAGTGGGCAGCTCATGAAAGCAATCAACCATTCGTCTTCACCTTCTTTCTTCTATGTGAGGATTCCTACACATGAATGTTCCGAAGCAAATGAGTAGACTTTAAATGGTAGAAGATAATCAGGATTGACCAAGACTGGAGCAGTGACAATGGATGTCTTGATTTATTCGAAGGCCTCTTTAGCTAGGGCATTCCATTCAATTTTAGCATCCTTCTTCAACATATCATTTAATTGATGCACGATTTCTACAAACCCACTGATGAACTTCCTGACAAAGTTGATTTTCCCAAAAAAGGACTTCAATTCCTTCCTGCTATTTGGTGGAACCAATTTGAGAATAGCTTCAACCTTTCAGGGTCAATTGAGATGCCTATCTTGGATATGATGTGCTTGAGAAGTTTTCCTTGAGTCACCCCATAGACACACTTCTTATGATTCAAAGAAATCCCATAACATTGACACCTCTTTAAAACATTTCACAAATCTTCAATGTGGTCTGCCTAGTTCCTGGAGAAAACTATGAGATCATCCATATCTATAACAATGCATTTATTAACCAGACCTTTGAAGGCCTCATCCATAACCTGTTGGAAAGTGGCTCTTGCATTGATTAGACCGAATCACATGCGGCGATAGGCAAATGTCCCCCATTTTGTAGTGAAGGCTGTCTTCAGGTAGTCCTCTTCCTTCACCATAACTTGGTTGTACCCCGGGTAGCCATTCAGGAAGGACATCATTTGGGAACTGTTGACCACTTGTAACACTTCATCCAGAGAAGGCAAAGGATAGTTGTCCTTCTAGGAGGACCTGTTAAAATTTCTAAAATCCACGTAGAGCTGAACCTCTTCGCTTTTCTTCCTTATAGGGACAAGATTGGCAACCCAAGTTGAATGCCGGATGGGAAAAATTATTTTGGCATCAAGCAACTTCTGCACCTCCTTTTGAATCACTGGCTTGATCACAAGGTTCACTGGTGTTTGCCTCTGGTAGAAAGGTTTAGCATATGGGTTTAGCGGGATGTTGTGGACAATAACGCTAGAGTCATAGGTTTTCAGATCCTCATAGGACCATGCTATGATGTCTTTGTATTTAGTGATTAACTCAACCATCTATTTCCTTTCCTTTGGTGTGCCAACTTTTCCTATACGGACTTCCTTGGGTTTGGGTTGTGTACCCAAGTTGTAGAGCTCGCAATCATCTCTGCCTACAACTGGTGTTTTCCCTCTTTCTCGAGCGTGTTTATCTTTATCAAAAATCCTCTCTAGAGTTACCATACCCTTCAAAATGGAATTTCTTTTCAAGTTCAAAATCCCTAAGTCATCCGACTCTTCTATTTCATCTTCTTCTTCATCAATGCTCTCCTTGTCAAAGATCCCTATGTTCATAATGAATTCCAATATTTGTTGATCATCTTGAAATACTTGGAAGTTTTTGAGGTTGTCGGGGACAGCCGGTATAGCCACCAGTTCCACAGAGAATTTCTTCAATTTGGATTTCTCTAGCGGTTGTAGGGAGCTTGCAGATACTGCTAAAGCATCGGTGATAATATTATTTCTTCTTGGAATGCTCCGAATGTTAAAGGCTTCAAAGTCTTTGATTAGGTCCCAGATGTAGTTGCAGTATGAGACCAATCATTTGTTAGTGTAGGAATATTGGCTCTTGATCTACTGGACTATCAATTGTGAGTCACCTTCCACTACTATTACTTTCACTTTCTTTTTGTGGGCCAGGAGGAGACCACAGACTAGAGCCTCATACTCGACAACATTTTTAGTGCAGTAGAATTGCAACCGGTAGGCAACATAGTATGAACCCCCATGAGGGTTAACTAATTTGATCCCAGCTCTAGCTCCTAGCTTGCACTTAGAGCCATCAAACCAAATCTTCCATATTAAATGATTCTTGCTGGAAGATATTTTGGCTTGGGGTTTCAGGATTAATTTTGATATAGGTACCTCAATTTGGGGTCCCATGGGGGCCATGAGTGATGACAAACCTTCTTTACTTGGAGTTTCCATCTCTCCTTCATCTAAAATTTCTCTTTTTGAAAGTGGAACCCACTTCATCTTTTGTTTTTTCTTGACATCGTGCCAAACTTCATGGCATGGAGGTAGGCAACCATCATCAGAAGAGCTCCACTCCTCTTGTATAAAGCATTTAGTCATAGGACCCTAAGGTTCTTTGCTAAGGGGAGAATCCTCCTCACTTGAACATGTCACCATATTCTGGGGGAGGTTTAGATACATCTGATATTTGGTTCATAACTTGGATCACCACCTCTTGGCAATCTCGACATGTAAACTCTGAGTGGTTTGTTTGATGGAGATGACAATACCCGGGAAGCATTAGTATGTTGGGATTAGCATCTTGGCTAAGATGCCTCATATTCTTTGTCATACCATTTATGAACTTTGTGAGAGTCTCTTCAAGGATCTGGCCATTTATTAACCCCTGAAAAGGACTACTATTTTAATCTTCTTATTCCTTGAGCTGAAATGCGAATGCTTTGTCAAAATAGTATACTCCCAGATCAGCTTGTGAGAATAAAACCTCATTTGAGGCATTGTACTCGGTTAGAATTTTTTTGAGCTTGGGTTCTACATCAATCTTAATCTGGTTATTGAGCCTTTTCCATGGAAACCAAAGTTGGGTAAAGTCTGTGGAGAACCACCCTCTCAAAGATTGGGTCCATTCTTAGTTGAGCAGCATGCCATAAGTCTCTGGGATGTCTACTACATGAACATCAATGCAATCTTGGATCCTAGGGTTGGCTGTCAGTTGAATACATGTGTCCTTCAAGACCCCGATGACTTTGACTTCTATTTTATCAAGCTGGATCACCATGCGATTAGTTGGCTAAGGATTCATTCCTAACTTCCAGCATATGGACAATGGCATCACATTACACAAAGCACCTGATTCAATTAAGCAATTATCCAGGTTCTTTCCAAATATTTTGAGGCTAAGTAGGAACAGGGGCACTTCTACCCTATCTTTGAACATGGTTGACATTGCCTTTTTGGTATTTACGTAAGATACATTCTTGGCATTATTGTCGGGCGAGGTTGACTTGGAATGATCCAAGGACTTTAGGAGAGCTTCTCTTTGAGTGGGACAACTCTGTAGCATATCATACATTGACATATTTGTTCTAACTTTCTTTAGTTCCTCTACTGCACTGTATCTTTCATTGGCCCAGACTAGATTTTTCAACGCGATAGGTTGATATGGTGTTGTCTGAACAACAGTGGTACTAGGTCCCCTCAGGGGCATAGGATTATTGCTGGCCTTTGGATCAGGTGGAGTGGGCTGCATACTTGGAGGAATGTCATCTATCAAAGGCTCTCTTCATCTTCTCAAGTTATAGGTATTTCTATTGTTGTTCTAGAAAGCATGGACTTCAGAATACTCTAGTTGGTTTTCTTGATTGAATGGGAAGATAAACTCTTCCTCTGAAGCATTATTGACCAGAGTTCCATCCGAACTTGGATCGTATGAATCAAAAGCCATGGCACTAAAATGGGCCTAAGAATTCTCAAGATCCTAAGTTTGTTGATTGTCAGACTCCCCCCTATATTCATAATTTGGTAGATGCATGCTGGGACCTTGGGTGTAGCTGGCTTCTAATGAACTGTAGAAATTGGCATTATCTGTGGGGATACTACCATTATTTGGATGCGTATTCCAAGTCCTATTTGTCCTTTGTTGCCCAAACTATTTGTCTTGAGAGCCATTCCCATAACCTCCTCCATTGTTATTATTTTTGTTGCTGTAATTGCCATAATTTTAATTCTGATTTTGAGAGTAGGTATTCGGGACAACAACTGGCTGTGGATAGTTTCCTTGATTCAGAGTTGGGTTGAGCTTCATCCAGGTGATCTCCTTGGTAAACTAGGACAACATCTTCTTCATGGAATCTAACTCATTTACTAGAGATTGATCTAGTTCATTTGGGAGAATGACCTTTTATTCACACAAGGCAGCCTTGTGCGTATCATATCCTAGGTATGTGATGGCCAACGGTGGGGCAGAAACATATGGAGTGGGTATCGGATTGATCCTTGGGGTTTGTTGTATTGGAAGTTGATTGTTTGCTATGAATGGAACAGTCACAACAACGTTCCCCAAAGTTGGTGGGATGCCATAATTACCACCCGCTTGCGGGTCCATTTGTTGGGTGAATAAGATAGCTTCATTGCAGACTTTCTCCAAAGTGTCAATATCTCCTGGAGGTAGCCTTTTCTAGAATATAGACGTTAATGGGTCTAAGGCATGCAAGTACACTTGTATGGTAGTGCTAACTGGTATAGTGTATGGAGCTTCAAGCTTTTGGTACATCTTGTGAAAATGGTGATTGAACATAGTGATCAATTCATTGAGGTCCTTTCTTACCGAGATGAATTGGTGATGAAGAGTTGCCAGATCCACATACAATTTGAATTGATTTAGGAACTTCATTTAAAATTACCCCCAAGTAGCAATGGATCCTCGTGATAGATTCAGATACTAATTATATGCAAAATCCCCCAGTGTGTAGGGGAAAAGATGGCACATGACGTCTTGATGAGCAATCTCTTTCTAATTGCATAATTCCTTGAACGTGTGAACATGTTCTTCCGCTGTCCTGGATTCTCCATAGATGAACTGTGGGCATAATTTCTCATGACTCTTGGGTAGTTGATGGAGCTGTCCCTACAAGTTTAGTGGTCAACTTTGAGCACTTGCAAAAAATTCCAGTGGGGCCGGTGGTGGAGGAGCAGCAGGCGAGGTAGCAATGGTTGGAATTGGAGGAATATTCAAATGATCTGAGGTATCCTCTCCATGCTTCATTTTGATGCTGTAAGGTCTGCAAAAATCTGTAAGTTCAAGGAACTCCCCTTTGTTGGGTGAAGATCTAAGGACTCATTGAAATCTCTTAGAAGAGAATGATCCGATATTCTGGGGTGTCCCTTTTGAGGGCCCTCCTTCTAGTGCCACTTCTGTTGAGCGTCATTTTTACACGAAGACAACGACTAGGAATTTGCACAAGCAACTTCCCCTCTTGGAAGACTAATGAAATCAATCTCAAGGTTCCTTCTGGCTGGGTCTCAATCGCTTGGATAGCTCAATGAAAGAAAAATGTGAATTTGTTAACAAGGAGGCCTTTGCTAGTTTTTCTCTCAAGGGAAACTGTAAAACAAACTTTAGGAAACCAAAAGTTCTCTTTTTGATATGATTTTCAGATTTAAGAATGAAAGCAATGCTAATTTAATTAATCTATTGAAAGTAACTTGCAAGAAGGGTTAGAAGATGTAAGGTAACAAGAGATTTTAAATGAAATTGATGAAAAGAAATCTAATGGACATATGCTAGCATCACACCACCATGTGAATTAAATAACCAAGAAGATGAAGAAACCCACAAAATAGAGATCAGATCATGTCACAATATTTAGCTGAATGGATGCAATCATCAATAGATTTGAACAAATGCAGATGTATGATAAGACAAAACTCATCAGATCATGAAGCCACCCTAGATGTGTGCACACATGAGACAAGTTAATCTTCAAGCACCAAAGAATAATCTCCTTAGAAATTTGTCACAACACAACAATGCAATACCAGCAAACACCGAACTAAAAGATCACAAACTTAAAATCATTAAACAACCAATTGGCTCTTTGAAATAAATAATGAGAAAATCATACATTCACAAAATTCACATAGATAGTAGATAAATCACACCATGAATGAAGCACCAATTGTATTTATTATATTAATCATCAAGTTGACCCTCATTACATCATTTTATTACAATTTATTATTACAATTTATAGAGCTCTGCTCTTATTTTCGTAGCTAGGGTTTCGCTACAACTAAAACTTGAAAGTAAATCTAAACTAAAGCTTGCATTAAAGAAACTACTTCTAAAGCTTAGCTAAACTATCCTAGCACATAATTAATCCTCGTGCATTACAAAGATTTGAATAAATCAGGCATTAAACAACTGAAAAAAGGAGCTGGAACTCATGCTTGCTCTTGATAATCTTCATGTTTCTCCCCTTGATCTTTGGCTCTAGCTTCTCCACATGGACCCAACTAGAAGAGATCCCAAAATCATGCACAAACGATCCCAAAAAGGAAGCCCAGATGATTGGAAAGTGAACTCTGAGATAACTGGAGTTAACTTTCGGACGTGCCAAAAAATGCCCAAATCCTGACAGTTGGTTCAAAAAATTCAAGACCCAAAATTGACTAAGTACCAAGTCCTTCATCTCCAAAATTTTGGACTTGCGGACTTGTCAGAGGTCGAAAAAACCCACATGGCCGAAATGCCAAAAATTAGGCTTTGCAAAAATGGCTAAGTGTCAAAATTGGATTTTCTCTACGCAAAATTTGGTAGATCTTAGACTGGAGGCTTACTGGCTGGGGGGCATTTTTGGATGTGCTTTCTTGAACCTATCTACTATCTCCAACACCTCATCAAAGTTTGGCATCTTAATTCCTTGAAGGATCTCTTGCTGCCTATTTCGGAAGTCAGTAAGTTCTTGTGCAAAAGCTTTTATTTCTTCTTCACGAGATAACATTTTTTGAATTTCCTCCTTCTGGTAAAACATCTGCTAGAGATATTATTTAGTCTTCACCCCTTAGAATATGCCTAGGTACTAATCGATGATGTCATTTACTAAATGCATAGTCTTATCATCATCTTCATCAAACAAATCTAGATCCAAGCCTTCAAAGAACTCTTGCAACTCCTTTGCAAAAAGCGTGCTGTCATCTCTCCTCTTGTTCAACCTCTTGAGAAATTTTTCAAATATGGTCAATGCCACATCTATCTCTTGGATCCACTCTTCAAAATTATCCAATTTCGATCCTTCATATATCTTCATCAACATCTGGAAGTGCTACTTTCTTATCCTTGTCAGCTCATCCAACACCTTTTGCCAGTTAAGGATGGTCTCCTCTACACCATTTTCCTCACTCATAATTTCCACCAAGGAGGTTATTCTTGCCAAAATGTTTTAGAAGGGCCTTAGGATCCTTCTAAGGGATAAGCTAGCAAACTGCTCAAAATCAAGCTTCCACTCAGCACAAGCTTGTACAAAAGAATGTGGAACATTTGTATCTATATCCCCCTTCTTCTCCAAAATTGCCTGTAATGAGGCCTCGAGGTTATTTGGGTCAATTGGACCTGCTGTCTTCAGAATGAATTTCCTCATAGCTCTATTCTGCTCCACCAGAGCCTTTATCCTCTCTTCATCTTTATCCATGAAGCCTAAAGCATGCCTCAATCCCAATGTAGCCAAGGTTTTGCTACCTTCTCTAGTGGGCTCCCTGAAATCTACCTCCTCCAACACATAGACATCCGGAGTGATCTCATTTGCATTGACATCCATTATAGGAATAGTCACTTGTGCTTTCCATCTTCCTACTTGGTCTTGAGTGACATAAGACATTGTCCTTGCTCAAGGAATTAGCGTTGTTTAATCAAAATCATGCCCTAGCATGGTCATATCAACCTCATCAACTGTGTACATCCTGAATCTTGGTTGTACCTCCTTGGTGAACCATGTGGGCTTTGAGAATGCATTCAATGGCTCATAAAGAGTAGCCAATGTGGAAGAAGTTGCTAGGCATTCTGTCCTTATTTCCTCTTGACTTTCTTCTTCTTCTCCTATTTCCTGCTCATTCCTAGCATCCTATTCATGCTCCTCTTCATCAATAGTTTGCTGCTCATCAGCCGTTTGTTCCTCAGTGTCTGTTTCTGGCTTCTCTTCTTTAGTATGTCATTCCTCTTCCACCTATGACTCTCCCTTGTCATTTTGCTCCTCGGATCCTATTTGAACTTCTTCCATTTTCTCTCTACTAGTGACTTCTACTTCTTTCTTTGGCTTCTGGAAGCTCTAAGGCACTGATTCACTATGGGCTTGTGGTAAGGGCACATGAACTTGGGGAGAAATATTGAGTGGGGGAGGGGTAGGAGATACAAGGGGAGTGGTTGAATGGGTTGGTGGAGGTTGAGTTGAAAGGGGAACATGGGATGAAGAAGGTTTTTGAGGCAACAGAGTGCTTTGCACTGGAGTGGAAAGTGGGGTAGTGGGAGGCTCTCGAAGTGGAACTATAGGAGGAGTTGAAGGCCTAGGTGGAGGTAGACGTGGAACAGATGAATCCAATAGGACACATGTAGCTACATCTTCTTCTGAGGTGACCCCAATAGAAGAGTCCTTTTTTGGCTTTGTAGTTTCCTTTCGAGCCTTGACCATCTCAACATCATCTTGTCCTTGAGGTTTCGATTGGGTGTCCTCTCCCAGGCCACTGAAAAGACTTGTAAACTGCATAGGAGATTGTTTCTCAGACTCCTTGAAGCCATGCAACCCTACAAAATTTGTGATGTCAAATTTTTCATCATCGAGGGCATCCAAATTTATTGGCTCTCCCTGTGTAGCCCCCTCAGTATCCTTAGGATCATCATCCATTATCCTCCTTTTTTCAAGAATCCCATAGACCAGGTCCTCCTACTGAGGGGAACTTAATCCAATTCATCTTCATCATCCTCCACCATAGTATCCATTTGTGTGGGTGTTGAGCCTCTCTTTCTCTTGTACACATGACCCTTGATCGCTCTAGATGGCTTGGGCCCTATGATCTTGAATTTTGTTCTCTTCACTGAGCTTGGAGAATCATGGTCACTCAGTGAAGGTGCTTCTGGTAGTGCAATACTTTCGATCATCCTAGTTTTTACTTTCTTGGAATATGTGGCAAGACCATATGCAGTGGGGTGCTCATGTCGATACATAGTCTCTAGCTTTAGAGGAGAAACCTCTTTGAACTATGGTTTCAGTATCTTTTCTCCCTTCTTCTTCTTTTCTCGAGAGGTCTTCTTTGGGAGTTGCTTCATGGGGAGCGGTTGCATTGGGAAAGGATGAGAAATCCAAGATTTATTCATCTTAATCACATGTGGGGCTCTGAAATCCATGATATCATTCTCATCTTGATCTACCTCCACATTTAGGATAGCCCTTGTGTACACCTTGTCTGTGTTATATATAGAATCCAAAATTTTGTTCGAGTTAGCATCTACCACCTTCTGCGGAATTCTCAATGAAAGGGTACCCTGTGCCAGCTCTAGACTCATCCAGCAATAGTCATAGACTCTTACCTCATAATCATCTCCACAATTAGCCCAATGGTCTTATATATGCATCTCATGAACATAGTGTCTTCCCATTATGTGGCCATAGGTACTAATGGGGTCAAACTACAGCCTCACTAGATTGTAGGTTGACAATGGGAATTCATCCCATTCTCCAGTCAAAGACTTGTAGAGTTTCATGTTTGGTACACAATGGGGGCCGATGGAAATAGGAAAATCCCAGCAATGCTTCTTCTTGTGCTTGATGTGCTCATGGGGATCAGATAATTGCCTTGCTATTTCTAGGAGAACTACCTTGTTAGGAGGGTATCTTGGTAACTTTTTAGGTGCCAAGGTGCTTCCTGCCACCTGAATGTATGTGAATGTCTGGAATTGTATATAAAATGCCCCAATCACCTTTACTTTAGCTGTTGCTTCTGTTGATAGCCTTTTGGCATAGTCTCCCTCAATGGAGCATATGATCACAAAAATGAAGGCATCGTTGACTATTCTGAAGTCTGGGCTATTGTGAGTGTAGAAATCCTTCCTCACCAATTGAGGGTATAGAGTGAACGACCATGTGCTCTATTCTTTGATGGCTCCAACTTTGATTAAACCTGGGTAAACTACCTTGGTGGCTAGTAAGTACATGACATAAGATGTCATGTAGAAATGGGGGTCTGTCTTCACCCGAATCAGTTGTTCATCCAGTTGGTCACTTAGGATGGCAGCCCAATCAAACCTTGCTTGCCTTTCTTTTATCTTTTGGATTAGGAAAATCATCCAAGGTTCTAGTTGATGGGACTTAGGCAGCCCGTACACCTTGTTGATCATTGTTATGGCTGCTTGGATATCTTCTTTCATATACCCTCTTCTCATATCAATTCTATCCAGTCTATTCTTTGGTAATGGTTGCATCAGGTACTCATTGCTAACAATCTTGTGAGCCCTTTGTATGTCCTTGTAGAATTCCATTCCCTTATTGACATTGAAATTGAAGAACTTATCTATCCCTTTGGGGAGATGGAAAACATCTTCAATGTTATCAGGCCTCAGGTCCTGGACCACCTCTCCAACACTATTCTTGACCATGCACTCATCTAGCACGTAGTTACTAGCTAGTGTATTGATCAATTCTGTCGATTGGATGGAAACATGGTGTGTTGTCACATTCACCATAGAGCAGTGGACTAATGAAGTGCAGTCCTCTGAGCATCCCACTAGCTGAGCACACTTATTTAGGTTCTCATTCCAACTTACGTTCCCAATGTTGGTATGAGTTATTCTTGCATGTAGGTTGGTCACTTTAGATGGTGGTTGATAACCTTTGAATTGATACTTCATTGCTGGTGATGCCACAACCTTTTTGGCCATACCTACAGAGAGCACAAGACACAAATTAAAAACATAGTGGGGGGAAAAAATTTACAAAGAAAAGTACATTACTAAAATTTAAGCTAAAAAAAAGGGGCCATAAAAGTGATTTTCAGCCTTTCGGACTTTTAGAGGTACCGGACCTCTGAAAGGCCAAAAAGGCCAAAAAGGCCGAATAAGGAGGATCCTTAAATAACCTTGGATTATTTGTCAGCCCTTTTGGTGAGATGGAGGTAATGAACCTTTCGGAGGCCGAAAAGGCCGAGCGTGACTTGGAACAAACTCTTGGCGATATGGGAATAGAGGAATCTTTGGCGTGCGATAAGCTCAAAATGGCTGAAAAAATTGAAGATGCACTTTGGGGCATGACCTTACTTTCGGCACTTTAGAGGTATGGATGTTTCGGTGTGCGACAACTCCGAAACACCAGAAGGTGTCAGCACTTGGGAGAATTTGTTTAAAGGTTCCTGAAAGTTTCAGACCCCGAAAGTCTAAAACTAGGGTTTTCTCAGTCAAACTCAAAAATGAGTGTGACAACGAGTTTGACCACAAACTTGTCATGGGGATGCAAGGTGACTACCTTAACAATCCCCAAGGCCCAAACACTAGTAGAATTTAGCCAATAAATGACTACATGACTAAAAATTTTAGTCACATGACTAAAACTTTTAGTCACGTGACTAAAACTGATCATATTCTACTAATTTTTTGTAATTCACAAGTATAAATGACCAAATAAATGACTAATTTGGTCATCAGGTTATATCATAAGGTCAAAAAAATATAAATGACTAAATAAATGATCAAATAAATGACTAAATAAATGACCAAATAAATGACTAAATAATTAGTCACCCTTAAAAAATGACTAAATGAATGATTATTACTCCTTTATACTAACATTCAGTAATATCATATACTTATATACTTAGAAGTTGCATTTCAACAGTAATGTTTATTCACCAATAAGATAGATTGAAAGAAGTTGGGTGGGATCCAATGCTTGAAAAAAGTAACAGAGTCTTTTGATACTAGTGCTTGCTCTGCTGCTAGCTTTGCTACTGGATCTCCCACTAGTAGAATTGACATGATCTTGGAACTTGTGTTTGAAAGGGGTAGTGTCAAAATCCATCAGCTAGGATCTTTGCTAAACCTTGAACATGAAATTATCTTTATTGAATTTGAATCATAGAATCTATTCACCTGTATACTTAGAACTTGTGTTTGAAAGGGGTAGTGTCAAAAGACATCAACTTGGATCTTTCTATTCTATGTGTGCTCTAGTCTTTTTGATAAAAACCTTGTTATGAAGTCAATGGTATGAAACAGGGTCAATGAGTTTTACTGAAAAATTACAAGTTGAATCCTATAGTATTAATATCATAATTTGACTCAGCGTTTGCTCGATGAGAAAGACCAAGTTTCTTTACTAAAGGACATTATCCAATAGAGTAGCATTTGAAAACAAATTTAAAAAATAAAATTAATAGAAAATATAGATTATAATTATCAATTTTTTAAATATTAAATATATTATTTGTTATTTATTTTTTAATGTTTAATACATTACTAATTAAAAGATGCTCTCTTTCTATCATTAACAAACAACTTTCTAGATACCCTCACTACTACATAAGGTGTTTTAAGACATTTATTAAAGACAAAATTAATATTTTGTCTTAAAAACATAAAATATTATTTTAGTTATTATAAGTTAAAAATTAATATTTTTTAATTGTCTTAAATTTAAAATTAAGACAAAACAAAACATGCATTTTCCAAAACAAAAAAAGAAACTCATGCATTTTCACCGTGCGACAAGTAGGAAGGGCAGAGGAATGGTGGGCAAGTGAATTTTGAGCATGTTTTTGGATTAACAAGTCAAGCCAAAATTTGCATCCTCATTCTCTCCTATCTACGACAAATATGTGAAAGGATTTACAACAAACTCTGCTCCTTAGTTGAGAGAATAGCTTGAGGGTATGTCTTCTTAAGCAATGAAATAATTTCGGGTTTATTATTTAGGGGTTTTTATCAGATAATGCAAAAAAATATGGTTATTTGATTTAAATACAGTCTCTTTGATTGCTCAATGCTTTTTTTTAATGGTTTTGATAGTGTTTATGTGCAGGGTAAGAGGGAGCTTCAATTTTAGTGTTAAGAATTTCAGCATTTCGGTCCAAGGTGGAGTCGTTCCTTCTTTGTTTGGTCTATAATTCTCATTATCTAGAGCTAGTATAACCATTTTATCACCCAATCCTTGATACATAATATTGGGAAGGGTCAAAATGATTGGAAAAGAGTAGGAAATAGTCAGAGAAATTCAGTTGAAAAGAGAAGGAATGATTCATATCTACGCAAGGATCGAAATCATTGCAGACGAAGGCTGCTCTTAAAGTGAAAGTCTTGGTTCATAAAGTATCTACGAGTTTTTTCAGGTAAGAACATTCTCAAAAAAGAAGGGTCTGCTTAGATAAAATGGGTAGGAGATCGGTGAATCTAAGGAAGGTACTGCAGGAAAATTTGGTCATCACTTTGATTTATCAATACCTTTTCGTGAGTGGGTTTAATTGTTTATAGTTTTTTTTCTCTTGATTTGATGTTATTTTAAGTTTGCCAGACTTCAAAGTAGGATCTTTTTCTTGCCCTTGATTTTTTTGATGGAGGATGAGCGATACACAATGAATATACCTCAAATGAGGGTTCTAGAGTGAATATGCACTTAAATAGGTTTACAATGTCTATCAATCACACATGGGTTATAAAAATATCCACATCATATAATTTCCATTATCAAGCCCACACAAGCTACTATGTAGTAAGGTTAGGCCCTTCCTTCTCACTTTGTACTATCATTATAATGCAAAGGGGCTATCCTGCTCCTAGCCTACCTCTGAGGCTTCTATGTGCCACTGACATTAAACTCCCAAAATGGCTACATTGTGCCACTGAGATTTCTCAATATTCACTGAGATTTCTCTTTCATTGCTCACATGCTCTGTACCTGTCTTATGTGATTTTTATATTGTTTCTCTAGTTCATTCACATATTTGAATTTCATAAAAAGAAAGACAAAAGTAACTGTCCTTCACATAGAACTCTGTAGAATCCTCTAATTTGGAAACAATGATTCCATCTTCTAGTTTATCTTCATATTTAATTATTACTTCATAAACATCTTTGTGTTCCTCCCACTTCAAATTGGAGTTGAACATTCATGTATTTGAACATGCAATTTATATACTCCATAAGACTATGAATCTTTGAGGAATTTTGTCAAATAATAACAATTCTAAAGAATCAATTGCAACAACTTAATGTGCCTAATTGTTGGAAATATCCACAATCAAAATTGACAGGCACACAAGACACAACTATGAGGTACATATGATAGAACCTTGCAGGTTGAAGTAAATGAGTACAATCAATTGGAGAGTCATATGAGTTTATTGTAATATTGCATGCATTTTCAACAAGTTCATTTTGTATATATAGGGCAGGCATTACAAGTTTTTACAATTGGATTCCCTTGAGGCATTTTGTCACACAGTTAATGTGCCTTCTTTGTTTCCACACTTTGGACATATATATTAGAGCATATCAAGTATAAACTTGGCTCAAAGCACATTCTTGAAAGGCTTCCATAGTTTCTTCAAAAAAATGGTTTTGTGCATATGCCAACCATTTATGTATTTCACCAGACCACATTTCTATTAGACATTCTGTCAAATAGTTTACATGTGTTGATTGTGCTTCCATATCTTTCACGTGCATGTACCATAAATAGAATAGTTTGAGCCAACACTTAGCCAAGTGTGTTGATAAAAAGTTTCTGATACCCTTTCACCATGTCAATCTTGTGCATATTCTTCAATCAAGACTTTCTATGGCTGCAATTCTTGTGAGGAATTCTATGAAAAAAATTGTAGGTTTTCCCTGTCCCCATCCCCAAATCAACCATGCCATCATAGGTAGCAAGTGTGCTAGTTGTGAAATTGGGTTATACTCTTGCCTTTCATATTTTATTTATAATGTCTCTTCAACAAATCCATTGTCAACATATCCCCTACAGGCACTCAATTATGGAGCCGTGTCTCTTAGGAATTTAGTCAATTAGTTTGTCCCTTTTCCATGCTTCATCATTTTTCACACATACATACAAATGATCACATTTTAAATATCTTCACTCTTAATGAAGGGATTGTCTTGCTCCTAGCCTACCTTTGAGGCTGCTATCTTCTTTCCCACCGAAGTACTAGGTTCCACATCTAATAAAGGGGAGCTGCTAAAGAAGCAATTGGTTGATAACATCCCAAATATATAGACAGAGATAAATATGGGAAAATAGCTCAACGGTTTTCTCAAATAACACATCAGGATGAATTGCAATTCACAGAACTATAGAGGTTGGAAAGATAAACCTTTGCACCAATTTAAATCAAATGGTTGTATATTGTAAGAATCTCACATATGAGATGGAAGTCATAGTTTCTAATTCAATTGATGGAAGGAAATCATGCTGGTAGCTGAAAATGTTGGATGACGATGTGAATTTTAATGTAATATGGGATTTGTGGGTCTTTTATTTAAACTCCATGTTTGTTAAATTTTAATTTTCTGCCCAATAATTGGCTACTAATTTAAGTGCAAAGTGGACTTAGTGGTAGAAGTTTATTGCAAAAAAACTAAATCGATGTCTAATGGGGCAGCCGATCATTACCTAATGAAATTACAAAATCTGGAGATGGTGACCGAGTGCCCAATAATTGGCCATTTGTTTGGAGCACAAACATGGAATTAGTTGAAAAGTATCATTTTAGATTTGAACTAATGTAGTTAAAAGATTTTCCATCTCGAGAAAAAGATTACATGAGTTTTTTTTACAATTCAAGAAATTGAGGTGCATGAGTTTGTAAACACACACGTGTTGGTCTTGTTAGCACATGCAAAAAATTTCATGGCTGTAGCATTTTCCCTCTGGTCTCTGCAGTTGTTTTTAGGTCTCTAGCATAAAGCCTTAGTTCAAATTTTTGAAAAACTAGCCGTTGGTGTAGAAAAGCCCTGGCCCTATTCTAATTTGTCATTACTTTTCAGGCCACTTAAAAGTCCTATAATGCATGTGCTTAATTGTTGCCCCTTTGTCGCATGATCGCGTGAACCTTTTTCATGTTACACGATCTTGCGACTAAAGGTTTTAATTTTCCCCGGCGGCCTTTAATTTTCCTAAGTCCCAGCGCTAGTATTTTTCCTAAGTCGGTGTTTTAATATTTCCTAACGTTTCAACTTAATATTTCTTGGGCCCGGTCTTTCTGATAGCTTTTCAATCCTGCAGTTGTTGTAAGTTCGTGAGGGTTTTGTCAGAGGGTTGCGATCTTATGATGATCGTTGATTCTCTTTATGGCATGACGCTTCAAACAGGTGGGTCCAAAGTGACACATATGCACAAGTGGCAAGCTAGATGTTGTCAGTGGGGCTAGATTTTTCAAGGTTCAGTGGGTTTTGACAGTAACAGAGCATCGACGGTTGGCGTGTAATCTGATGGGTTTTTTTGACACTTGCGATCTTAAGACAGCCGTTGATCTCTCTCTCAGTGTCAAAGGGTTGTCTAAGCAGGGTAAGATTCTTCATCCGACGGTTGTCTTATGATCTGAAGGAATCTTGAAGGTCTATGCGAAGATGAGACAACCATTGATCTTCTTGATGCGGGCCCAGTAAATTTCCTCAGTCTTTTGGTAGTCCTGATAAAATGGTTAGCGGCCCAATGAATTTCAATGCTTCTCGCTCATTCGCACAATAAATTGGTGATGCTCTAAATTGACTGGCGATCTAGCGAACAAGTGTTCACGTAGTAGCTAAATGAATTAGCAGAGAGATGAAACATTCAGCGAATAGGTGCTAGCCTTCAGTTGCCAGTTCGCTAAATAAGGGAACGAGGTTAAATATTTCCCTTTGTTCGCCAGTTCGCGGGGTTAAGCGGCGAGTTATTATTTCATCTTGTGAACATGAAATTGCTTTGGTCGCATGATCACTAAATGTAAACCAGGATTCCTATAGAGTTAAGACAAAATGACCCATGAAAGGGAGGGATCCGATGGTCACGATATAAAGTTGGCCCAGATTTAAATGTGGACCGCTGATTTGTTGCAGGCGCCATGATATGACTGTTTGATTTCAAATTCAAATTTGTAGAGGGTTTCTCAATGACAGAAAGGACCAGAATTGAATGCTTTCACGACTGGATTTGATTTGTTTGGTGGCACTTACTATTGCGGTGTGGTCCAGGGTGTTCCATGATCATCTGCAAGGGTTTGTATTGTGTTTTTTGTGCTCGAGGCGTGTTGCAGGTGGCCCAACAAGTTGACATTTTGGGCATTTTTGTGGTTCTCAGTACCTTCTCAGTGAGATTTTCATGATTGAGGATCAATCTGGGATCTATTTTCTCCTGATTGCTTGAGTTTCTTCTCCTGTAATAAATTTTTGACCATTTCTAATTGGTTGGGTGGTTGAAACCCTAACCCTAGTCATCCGTAGCTTGTTGCAACCTGTTTTGGGTTTCCAAGATGACTAAGGGGTATTTATTGTAGATTTTTTGATTTTGTAACAGTTCCAAAACTTTCTTTTTGGTCCTTGGTTGTTGATGGTATTATACTGAGCAAGGAGAGCCTAGATTTTGGGTCTTTTCTTTGGCATTTTGTTGTCTTGGTAATGTATTGATTCTAAAAATTAATGAGAATACACTTGAATTCCTATCTCAGATCTTTGATTGTCTTCTTTTTCTGATTGTGGATTCATATATTTTAAGGTCACAAAGTGGATTAGCATATGGTAAACAAAGAGTATTGTGAGATCATCTTGGAGTTCCTAACAAAGTTAGGATTAAAGCCTTTAGGGTGATTTCAGTGAGTTCATTGTTAGATTGGAATTTGATGATCATATTTGGGAGTGAAGGGAGTAATAGGCAAAGCACTTACTTTGAGTTCATATGTATTTGAGTTAAGGTTTTAGGTTTATGTATGTTATTAAGTGACTCTTTGCCCTGGGATAATGCACCGATCTATTCTTTGGAAGCAGTCCATCATCATCAATCACACACACACAAATTAAATGATAAAATCTTTCAATTAGCTAGTAAGGGATGTAGTTGTATATTGTTTTGAGACTCCTTTGGAGAAGTGAGTCAAGGGTACACTTGCTTGAGAATTAAGGCTCAAAGTGTAGGAGGATCTCATTATTGATCCTTGTTAATTGGCCCTCTTCTTTGTAGACTTTGGAGTGGTAATAGAGTCAAAGTTATATTAAAGTTATCCATCAAAGTATAAATCTACAATTTGAAGGTCAAAGGGAACTCCCAACAAAATGGTGACTTTGCTGGGGAGAGTCTAGAGATAAAAGTTTTCAAAGTGCACTCTTGTTTTCTTATTGTATTCAGTTAAAGATTTCCCACTTTGGTGGGTGGTGACTCAAAAAGGTTAGAACCAGTGCTATAGACTGTAAAAGATGGACAAAAGAAAGAATACTAGGTCCTTTGTTAGAAAAAATCTGGAGGTCAGTCTGGAACAATTGCCTAGATAGGAGAAGAAGAGTTGGATCAGAAGAAATGGTGAGTCTACTAGTGCTCCCATAAGAGAACAAAGAAATACCAGAGGTAGAGCACCACATGTTTCCTCAGGTGAGGAAGGTTCATAGGACAGAGTTTCTAGATCAGATGGTGGTCACTCTGAAGATAAATTTTATGATACCCTAGAGGTAGTATTTCAAGACAAAGGTCCATTGCTTGTAGGTCAGAGTGAACAAGCCAGAGAGATGGGTTTGGAGATTGATTTAGATCTTGATGAAGATAAATTCAGAAGGCAGCCCATGAGACCACGACAAGTGCATTTCCCATATCAACATCCTACTGATGTGGAAGTGTCATCAAGCTCTGAAGACAACATGATAGATCCACATGATTTAAATGCACTAAGGTTACAGTTGGCAGAACAGGATGCCATACATAAGAGGTTACAAGAGGAGAGAGAAGCTAGAAAGGTGAATGCTCTAATAGAAAGACAATCTCTCAGAAAGATTAATGAAATGAAGGAGAGAAACAAGATGCTTGCTTCTGCTCCTAGGGTGTTGCAGCATGATGTTTTTGGTGATCTTGAAGCTCTAAGAAGTGAGTAGGAACGCTTGTTGCAAGACCATGAGTTTGATGAAGAGGGCCCTGTGATCAGACAAGTGCAAAGTTATGCTCCTTTGCCTAAGGGTGGGAATGAACATGAGATCACTAGGCCTACTGTAGTTATTAATGAAAAAGGAAAGCAAAAGATGGTGGGTGTCCAAGCAAGTAAACCGGTGACAATACCAGGGATCCCACCACCTAAATCAAATAGGGAGACAAAGATAGAAAGAAAAAGAAGAGAGGATGAAGCTCTTGCTCAAGAGTTGGAAAGAGCCAAAGTTGATGCTGCTATTGTAGAGAAAAGAAGAAAGATCCAGTTCTTGAAGGCTTCATCAGCTAATATTCATGACCCTTCTGCTACTGAACTAGGTATGCCATCTATGAACACTACTATTCCACCTAGCAATGCTACTACTAGTAATCTAATTCCTAATGTATCTACCAAATCATTTGTTGATCCTAATAGATAGTCAAATGTGCAAGTGGGTGGGAATGTAGATAAAAATAATAACTCTAGTGGGAACACTAGTTTAGGATTTCAAAGAAGACCTATGCAACTAGAAGGCTATAGGAAAATTAGTTTTGATGGGATACTAGGCTACCCAAATGCTTTTCCAAATGATAAAAGAGATAAGGTACCTAAGTTTTCTGGTAATAATGCTATTAGTTGTGAGGAGCATCTTAGGTTATTTGTTGATATGCTTAATGATTATGAGGTTGAGCATGAGGATGTAGTCATGAAATTGTTTGTTCAATCTTTGGTGGAGGATGCCAGAGATTGGTTTAAGAGACTTCCTGATAAATGTATTGATACTTGGGATTCTTTTGAGAGATGTTTTAAAGAGCAGTATGGTGATAGGCCTAATGCTAGTTTCATGTTGAATGAATTCAATACCATAAGGAAAAATTAGAATGAGTTTGTAGCTGAATTCAACATGAGATTTCAGAAGGGTATGCATAAGTTGTTCCAAGTTATGTGGTTAGATGACAATGTTTGTTTGACCACATACTTTAATGCATTTGATGGAAAGATGGGATACTTGTTGAGGGACAAAGAACCAAGAACCCGTAGAGATGCTTTAAGGATTGCTATCAATATTGAGAACAATATGAAAATATCAGGGAAATTGGGTGGGAAGAGAGATGACCCTAAGTTGTTTGGGGATAAGAAATACAAAAAAGAAAATGATAGGAATGTTGGAACTAGGAGGCAAGAAGAAGATAAATTGGATAAGGTGCTCAATTCATTGAAGAATTTGAAGGCACCTGCAAATAAGAACATCAGTGCTCCTACCAATGAAAGGCCTAGTTCAACAACAATTTCAATAAGCAGAATAGATTGCAGAACTACCCCTACAATACCCAATGGAAGGATGACAAGCCTATTGTCCTTGCTGCAAGAGGAAACAATGATAGAGGTGTCCCCGACCCTCTAAAAAAGGCTTCAATAAATGTCATGGAGGACATACCTTGGTGTATTGCATGCTAGTCCCCTCATTCTGTAGAGCATTGCGTGGTTGCACATTCTATGGCTGCAAATCAAGATTGTGGCAATGAGGAGATAGATCAAGAGGAAGATCAAGATGATATTGGATGCAACATGGCTACTTCATATCTAGGATATGAACATGATTTTGATTTTGATGAGGAAGTAGATGTAAATGTGAAGAGACACACTCAGGCCCTTTTTCATCAAGAGGTTTTTTCTGATAGTGAAGACATTGATAAGAAGACATGTAACATGAACTCTTCTTCTGAGCCAGTAAATTTAAGAAGACCTTCTAGAGAAGAGATGGATAGGATTACTACAAAAATGATTGCCCAAGTGCAAACCAGAGGCATGGTGGCAAGGAATACAAATGAGAAAGTTGCAAGAATGTTTATAAAGAGTACCAACTCTGGAGAGCCTAATGAGAACAAATCAAAAGGTGATCACATGGTGAAATTCAAGAATGTAAAAGGTAAGAATTGTGAGCCTAAGGGAGTTGGAGTTGAAAATTTTTCTAATGAGTTTGAAAAGCTAGTTAACACAATGGCTAAGATTGAAAAAATGAGGGTGGCCAATACACCTAATGTATTAGACAAGCAAAAGGATACTAAGGCTATGCAGATTGAGATTCCTTCCTTTGCTCCTATTGATATGTTATCTATATTGACCCAAATTACAGTCAAGGTTCCATTGTCAGAATTGTTGAGGATCCTTGAACACAAAGATAGAGCTATTGCATGGGTAGATAATGTTCATAATAATGATGTTGCATGCAATGGATCTCAGGATAAAGCTTTGAAAGGTGTTGCTACTCAGGGAATTGTATCTCAAATTCCTCCTATATATTTGGACAGTTCTGTCAATGATAGCCTTGAAAACATTGATCCATTCTTTTTAAGTGTCCTTATGAATGGAATGAAACTAAGAAGTTGTATGATTGATAGTGGTGCCTCTAATACTATTATGCCTTTTAAGATCATGGAAATATTGGGCCTTAAAGTTGATACAGTTCAAGGCAGATGCTGTGCAATGGATCAAAGGGAGGTACCAGTTATTGGGACTATCAATGCGATGCCATATAGGCTGGCAACATATCCAAAGAAAGAGTTAACAATGAGTGTTTTGGTGGTGGACATCCCTCCTCATTATGGGATGCTACTATCTAGAAGATGGAGTGTTGCCATGGGTGGAAGTTTACAGTGTGATTTGTCCTATGCCACTTTCAAGATTGATGATCAGTTTGTTAAGATTGAGTGAGGTATGCCACATGATTGAAAGGAATATTGCCAATGGGACTACATGTTTTGTGGATACTGATATTAATGCTTTTAGGGAAGAGATCCCTGTACTTGAGAAGGAACCTATTTTGTCACCTATCTCTGTTGAGGTAAGTGTTAATTTTGTGAAGGGTGATTTGTGGGTAATGTACTTTGATGGTGCAAATTGCAAGGATGGTGCAGGAGCAGGTATTTTACTTATTTCTCCTAATGGAAACACCTACAAATTTTCTTTCACATTGAATTTATTTTGTACCAACAATATAGCATAATATGAGGCATTGTTGTTAGGACTGAGGTTGGCACAAAAACATGGTATTAAGTGCTTAAGTGTTGTTGGTGATTCTGAGTTGGTGGTGTCCCCAGTCAGGTCAGTATATGCTTCCAAGAACAAAAGGTTAAAACAATATAAGAATGTAGTTTGGGATTTGATTGAACATTTTGATGCCTTCAATATTGAGTGGAAGGATAGGAGTAACAATAAGATGGCTGACTTGTTAGCCAATATTGCAATCAATCCTAGTGATATTACATTTACTGGTATTTCTAAAGTTGAAATTTAGGCTAGGGCTAGTATACCAGACAATATTGAAAATTGGTAGGTTTTTGATGATGATAATGATATCTTGAAGTTTATGAGTTGTGAAGAATAGTATCATGGTCAGGAATTTGATTGCTTAGCTTTGGTTGATTCAGTAGAGGGAAGGGAGGTTGTCTTTGGCAATGAAGTTATTCAGCTTAGAACTAACAAGGTGCCCAAGGGGCTTGTTGTTTTGGAGACTGTCTTTGATAACCAGGATAGAGTTCAAAAGAATATCAAAAGAGAAGATCATGCTGATCTAGAGGAGATAAATCTTGGAACACATGAGGCACCTAAGAAGGTATACATTGGTAGGGACATATCTCACAATGTGAGAAGATCTTTGATTGAACTATTGAGAAAATTCAAGCATGTTTTTGCATGATCATATGATGACCTAAAGGTTTATAGAGAAGATTTATTTCAGCATATTATTCCATTAAAGGGAGATGCTAAACCTTTCCGGCAAAAACAAAGGCCTATTAATCCTACTTTGGCACCTAAGATGCAAGAAGAGTTAATGAAGCTGAGAGATGCTGGAATTATCAAGCCTATTAGGCATTCTTCTTGGGTGTCAAATCTTGTCCCTGTTAGGAAGAAGAATGGTGACATTAGACTTTGTGTGGACTTCAAGAATTTGAACATCAGTTCATTAAAGGATAACTATTGTCTGCCCAATATGGAAGCTATGTTGCAGAGAGTAACCGGATCAGAATTGATGTCTATGATGGATGGATTCTCTGGTTACAATTAGGTAATTGTCAAAGAATTAGAACAGTTCAAGACAGATTTGACTACACCTTCGGGGACATATGTTTATGTGAGAATGCTTTTTGGTCTCACAAATGTTGGTGCTACTTTTTAGAGGGCAATGGATGTTGCCTTTTCAGATTTCATAAATGATTTCTTTGTTGTATATCAAGATGATTTAACTGCCTGTTCCAAGAAGGAAGAAGACTACTGTAATCATTTAGAGAAAATATTTGTGAGGGCTTTGGAATATGACATTTCATTAAACCCAAGGAAATGTGCATTTGGTGTCACTGAGGGCAAGTTGCTTGGCCACTTAGTTGGGAAGCAAGGAGTGAGAATTGACCCTGAGAGGGTAGCAGCTAGTGATAAAATTCAGCGACCAAAGAATGTTAAAGGGATTCAGTCCTTCTTTGGTCAGGTCAATTTTTTAAGGATGTTTGTGACAAATTTTGCAGAGGTTACTAGACCTATTTCTAAGATGTTGAAGAAGGGATCTGCAATCAATTGGGAGGGTGAGCCTGATGAGGCTTTCAAGAACATCAAGCAGGCCATTAAAGATGCACCAGTGCTTAAGGCACCTGATTATAATGTCCCAATGCACATCTTTTCCTTTGCATCCTTTCACACTATTGCTGCAGTTTTGTTGCAGAAAAATAAGGATGGTTTTGAGCAGCCTATTGCATTTTTTAGTAAATCTTTGTAGGCTGTTGAATTGAAGTATGACATAAATGAGAAATAGGCATATGCACTTGTGAAGGCAGTTAAAGCTTTTAGATGTTATTTGATGGGAGCAGTTGTGATTGCTTTTGTGCCAAGTGTAGTTGTGAAGGATATTTTCTCACAACAGGAGGTATTTGGGAGAAGATGCAGATGGATCAATAGGATCCAAGAATTCAACATTGATATCCAAATTACTAAACTGGTTAGAGGATAAGGATTGGCAAAACTGATGGCCCAATCCAATCTTGATGCTAATTAGATAAATCATTCTAAAGTTGGTTATACATGTGATATGGATGATTGTGTCTGGTATCAAGATATTATCTATTATTTAAGAAACATGAAATGCCCAGATGAAATGAATGATAATCAAAAGAGGACATTGAAATTATAGGCCATCAAGTATGTGATTGTGAAATGTAAATTGTATAGAAAGAATTTGGATTGCATACTTTTGAAATGTGGTGATGAGGATCAAGCTAACAAGTTGCTAAAAGAAATGCATGAGGGAGTTTGTGGTGGGCATTATATGGGTAAAACAACTACTAATAAAATTTTGAGAGCAAGATTTTGGTGGCCCACAATCTTCAAGGATGCAGAACAATTGGTAAGGAGATGTGATGCTTGTCAAAGGTTCTTTGGTAAGCTCAAATTTTCAGGTAATGTGCCATTAAAATCAGTAGAAGTACAGGCTCCTTTCCAACAATGGGGAATTGATTTCATAGGGGAGATAGCAAACAAGTCAAGTGGAGGACACTCATGGATCTTAGTTGCCACTGATTACTTTACAAAATGGGTAGAAGCTATACCTATAAGAAATTCAACTAGTAAGGTGGTAATTGATTTCTTGTTGAATAATATTGTTACAAGGTTTGGTTGTCCTGAGAGGATAGTAAGTGACAATGCAATGTGCTTCAGGTCTGCTGAATACAAGGACTTTTGCAAAGGTTTAGGAATTTAGATTTCTAATTCCTCACCTTATCATCCATAGGGAAATGGACAGGCATAATCTACTAACAAGAGTTTGATTAAAATCCTAAAGAGGATTCTTGAAAAGAATAAGAAGGCATGAAATTCAAAACTACTATTAGCTCTATGGGCTGATAGGGTAACTGTGAAGAGGGCAATTGGTTGTGCACCATTTGACCTAGTATATGGAATACATGCAAGAATGCCTCAGAATAATTTATTGGAAATGTACAAGTTTGTTCAGTTATATGATGATGATATAGATGATGAGATGCAGTTAAGAATTGAGGACCTCATTAGGTTGGATGAGACTAGAAGAGAGTCAGTTGCAAGAAATGCCAAATTGCAGTTGCAGGTTAAGAATTTGTATGATAAGAAAACTATTGAAAGAAGGTTTGAACCTGGTGACTTGGTGTTAATTTGGAATGCCAGACTGGAGGATAAAGGAAAAAATATTAAATTTGATCCTATCTGGTTAGGGCCATATCTAATTCATGAGAAATGGGGCCAAGATTCATACATTGTGAAAGAGTTAAATGGTGAAGTTCAAGAATTGTCAGTTCATGGACAATTCTTGAAGAAATACTTCAATTGAAGGTATCCTATTTCCATTAACAGTAGTTAGCTCTGTACATTTTGTAAATTCTTGTAAAGTTTCTTGCCCCTGTCCTGTTTTGTCCTAGTCTGTAGGGTTTTGGTCCTGTTGCTCTCTGTTGTCAAGTTTTTTTCTAGTGGGATGGTCTGCTTTAACCAGTGATTCTAGATCCTTGCTATGCCTGCAGGAGGCATACGTCCCCAGACAGAGCCACTGTTAGCATGTGCAAAAAATTTCATGGCTGTAGCATTTTTCCTTTGGTCTCTGCAGTTGTTTTTAGGTCTTTGGCATAAACCCTTAGTTCAAATTTTTGAAAAACTAGCCGTTGGTGTAGAAAAGCCCTGGCCCTGTTCTAATTTGTCATTACTTTTTAGGCCACTTAAAAGTCCTATAACACATGTGCTTAATTGTTGCCCCTTTGTCACATGATCGCGTGAACCTTTTTCATGTTACATGATCTTGCGACTAAAGGTTTTAATTTTCCCCGGCGGCCTTTAATTTTCCTAAGTCCCAGCGCTAGTATTTTTCCTAAGTCAGTGTTTTAATATTTCCTAATGTTTTGACTTAATATTTCTTGGGCCTGGTCTTTTTGACAGCTTTTCAATCCTATGGTTTTTGTAAGTTCATGAGGGTTTTGTCAGAGGCTTGCGATCTTATGACGATCATTGATTCTCTTAATGGCACATCGCTTCAAACACGTGGGTCCAAAGTGACACGTATGCACAAGTGGTAAGCTGGATGTTGTCAGTGGGGCCAGATTTTTCAAGGTTCAGTGGGTTTCAATAGTAATAGAGCATCGACGGTCGGCGTGTAATCTGATGGGTTTTTTCTGACACTTGCGATCTTAAGACAACCGTTGATCTCTCTCGGTGTCAGAGGGTTGTCAGATTCTTCATCCGAGATGACTAGGGGGTATTTATTGTAGATTTTTTGATTTTCTAACAGTTCCAAAACTTTCTTTTTGGTCCCTGGTTGTTGATGGTATTATATTGAGCAAGGAGAGCCTGGATTTTGGGTCTTTTCTTTGGCAATTTGTTGTCTTGGTAATGTATTGATTCTGAAAATTAATGAGAATACACTTGAATTCCTGTCTCAGATCTTTCATTGTCTTCTTTTTCTGATTGTGGATTCATATATGTTAAGGTCACAAAGTGGATTAGCATATGGTAAACAAAGAGTATGGTGAGATCAGCTTGGAGTTCCCAACAAAGTTAGGATTAAAGCCTTTAGGGTGATTTCAGTGAGTTCATTGTTAGATTGGAATTTGATGATCATATTTGGAAGTGAGGGGAGTAATAGGCAAAGCACTTACTTTGAGTTCATATGTATTTGAGTTAAGGTTTTAGGTTGATGTATGTTATTAAGTGACTCTTTGCCCTGGGATAAGGCACTGATCTATTCTTTGGAAGCAGTCCATCATCATCAATCACACACACACACAAATTAAATGATAAAATCTTTCAATCAGTTAGTAAGGGATATAATTGTATATTATTTGGAAACTCTTTTGGAGAAGTGAGTCAAGGGTACACTCGCCTGAGCATTAAGGTTCAAAGTGTAGGAGGATCTCATTGTTGATCCTTGTTAATTGACCCTCTTCTTTGTAGACTTTAGAGTGGTGATAAAGTCAAAGTTATATTAAAGTTATCCGTCAAAGTATAAATCTACAATTTGAAGATCAAAGAGAACTCCCAACAGGTCTTTTACTTCTCTTTTGAAGTAGTGTGAGATACCTTATCATTTTACAGGGATTTGAATTGAGGCAACTCTCCATTGCTCTCAAATTTTTCCATGGTACTCATTTTATGGGGTTTTTGGAGCTGGCTAATTAATCTAAAGATATACAAACGGAGTCTGTTGGTAGTGGTAGTTTTAAATATTTAGCTGCCACTAGATCAGATTTTATTCATGTTGTTAGTCTACTTTCAATTATTTATACAAAATATAAGTATAGCTTTGTTTTGTGCAATGAAATGGTTTTTGACATATTTTTAAAGTACAATTAATTTTGATATTTTGTCTGTATCTACAGAGAATTTTGGTTTAATTGGGTATACAATGTTTGGACTGGTTTCTAGAAAACGTACTGTAGATATGTGGTTCTGTGGTAATTAAGAATTTTTTGATCTTAAAAATAGTAATTATTAAAAATGGTAATGATTAGTTTCTTTGTCTTCAATTTAGGAAATTGTGATATGTATTAATGTTTCAGATTATATTTCATGAATCATTATTAGGATGAGGGAGCTTCTGTGATAATGGATGAAGTGTAATAATTGTGAAATCCTGTGACTTTTCTCTGTATTCTATCCATGAAATATTGAAGTTTTCTGAAACTTCATCCTCTTGCTATGCTACTGGAATTGGTTTTTTGAGGATTTATCATATATTTTCTCTATTTTAACTCGTTGAAGAGTCACTATTTTCATTGTTTTGCATGATGCTTATCATTCTATGAGCTTTCTATTAAACCCGGAAATGATTCTCTGTCATGAATTTTCTCTCCAGGGCATGATTTGATATTCTTTTTCCTTAAATCTCTATCTTTCTCATAAAACCCATGGTTCTCTAATTAATCAATCTGCTAACTCATGGCTCCTTACATGAAAACATTATTTCATTACATGAAGACTTTTGTTTTCATACGGATCTGCTTGTTTCCATGAAAAGAATTGATGTTTTTCCCTCCATTATTGTTGGTCTTGGAAGGAGGTTACTGTGCATTGTTCACCTGGTCTTCGGATCTGTTTTCATACAACAAGCAATGTAAATAAAAATTTGTCTCTCTATACCCTTTAAACCAAAAAAATATTTCCTCTTTTAGATTCATAAAAAGTATGTATGCGTCTTCTTCACAGATTTTGAGGAGCAACAACCCAGAATAACCAAGATGAATGTAATACAGTGTTCATTTGAGCTCTACACTTTAGTCTTTGTTACACATGACAGTGATATCTTTAATGATATTTTCATTCTCTCTGGCTATTCTCATGTAATACCCACTATCTTATATGTTCATCTATTATCCTTTGTGACTATATTTCTAATGTTTCTATTGTGCCTTGATATCATTCCATTGTGTGTATCAGATATCTATGTTTTACCATATATAATTTATTATTCTCGGTGTTCATTTTTCTGATTCCTTGTGATCTTCTTTAGAAATTTTTCCCCATACATGCCTTATCCATTCTTGACATCTAGACTGATGCTATGGTGATGAAATGTCACTACTTCTTTGACTGTTAATGGTGTGCCTTGGTCACTGTTTTGTAGTTATGAAACATCACCACATGCCTTCTCACTGTTTTTGTGACTCTAGTTGTCATCATTATTTCACTGATTTTCCAACACCATACTAATCAATGCTTTGATAATGAAGGTATCTCTATGATGGAATTTTCTTTGTATCAGTGGATTCTTATCCATGAAACATATTACTGTGTTGATGATTTGCAACTTGCACTTGATTCTGATCCCTTATCTTGCTTTTGACTGTCATCTGTCTTTTATAATCTGATAAATTTTAATGACATGAATTTTGTACTATGCGACCGCTGTTATTTGTGTTCCTATTAGATCTTATGACATACTTTAATATTCTCTTCATAACATACTTGATCTTCGAAAATTGTTATTACTATGGAACATTCACTATTTTCTATCACTATTCTTCTCTGCACACCATTGATGATTGCTACTACCTAGTTTCATTTTTCTATGCTCATTGATATTAGGACAGCATGAATGATGTGCTTGATGCTCTACTTTGATGTGTATAGAATATATATGGATATATGGACTCTCACAACATATTGTATCAACATTGAAAATGCGTTGTGTGAAACTGATGAGCAAAACCTGACTATTATATCATTCTATAATTACAGTGATCACATTTTTTTATTGGGGGCTTTTGAGGCTTGGAAGCATGCAAAGAGGTATGATTGTAAGCATGAACATTTTTGTTGGCAGAGCTTCTTGTCCTTGCATACACTACAAATTATAGAAAACATGTGAGACCAATTTTTTGATTTACTCACTGAGATAGGATTCATTGATAAGTCCTTTGGTTTTCGGGAAAATTATGAGCTACTTATTCATGCCTTGATGTTTCTACAATTGGATATTAAAATCATCTTTTTTGCATGGATCCACAGCGATGACTAAGATCTTGTTTTATTTTTGTAATGTTTTTGTTCTCAGGCATACAACCATTATAGTGCAGATAGAAACATGGTCTCTGTTTTTCTATATGGTGGTCTTTTTCCCAATGTATTCCAATGCAAGCAAAGGGGGAAAAGAGTAGCACTTTTTGCTAAAGAGGATGGAAAATTTGAACCCCATCTAGCATCAGTTAATGCTTTTGTAAGTTCATTCCCTCTTCCATATCTAGCATACAGAGAGAAGGTAAAAACCATTAATACATTTATCAGAGATTCAACAAATATATCATATTATTCTCTACTATTGTTTGGGGGCAGTATTTCTCTAAGTCGTTGTGGGCAAGGGATTGAGATGCTTGAAGGTTACTTGCATTTTTCTGCATCAAAAGAACAATGCAGTTAATTTAAGTAAAATCCATTGTCTTTATTCACCATATGTTAATTTATGCTTATTAGTATATTATTCCTTTAATGCTAATTTTTGCAGTGTTCTATTCAACTTTTCTGTTTTGAATATTTCATATTTAGTTTTTTTTTATTTGCACGGTCAGAATTTAAGAGTAGAGCTTGACAAGCTTCTACAGAGAAAGACTAACAATCCTACTTTAGACAAAACTTTGGTTGGGAAAGGGGTTGTATCTGCTGTTATAAAACTATTAAAAAGTGAAAATCAATAGCTATATGCAGATAAGTGTCAGATGCAAGCGAATTAAGAGTTAATGTTTATCCATCTTAGAATTTCATTTTTTTCAAATCGTAGCATTCATATATTATGATAATAGATATATTCCATTTAGTAGTATTCATATATGTATGTAACCTAGGTTAGGCATTACTGTGGTAGGAAAAGGAATTGTTTTTGTTGTTGTATAATTATTACCTAGGAAAAATGGATTTTGCAATCTGCACTAACTATAAGATGCAATTAAATGCAGAGATAAATGCTTCATAGTTGCAGAGTATAAATATCTTTTAAAAGATTTTATCATTTAATTCTATCTAAGCTAATAGAGATCAGTTTTTTGTTATGAACTTATCAAAGTAATGTAATTGTATCACTTGGACAATTCATTTCTTAAGACACAATACCAGAGTTTTTAATCGTGGAAATTGAATTGTGCACATATTTTGAACCAACCTACATGTCATTGAACCAATTTATCAATAATTAATAAGGCAAGCATTTAGTTTCAATCAAGCTCAATTGTAGTAGTTAAATGTTCAATTACTTTGTTAGAGCTTTAGTTGTGCACTCCACTAACCCAACTATTGGATTAGTTGTAAAACATGCACAATTGAAGGTAACTTTCAATTTTCCAATCAAGCTCCATAATCATTTGATCAACTTTCCAATCATTATCCTTCGTAGGATTCAATCATAAGGCAACAATGTTAAATACCAATATCCCTCAAGGAATCCTTCGTAGGATTCAATCATAAGGCAACAATGTTAAATACCAATATCCCTCAAGGAAACATCATAACCCAACATACCTTATACAATCTTCCACCAATCTTACCATTCACTGACCATACGTTAGGTCTCTAATCAACACATTCTTGATCTGTCTGCTGTCACACACAAACTTGTTAGCATTAAATAACCTTCTATCATCTTCATCCCATGAATAAAATGCAATATCCCTTCTATGTTGTCCTAATGTCCATGCCTGCATACAAACATTATTCTGGCCTCACCAATCAACCAAGATTCCTTATCGAACATGATCTTCAACCCTCTTTCCACATCCTAACAATAAATTGTGTGACTGTCCTGTCACTGTCCTATTGGGGTAGTCATTATCCTAGTCCATAACAACGAGTGCAACTTATATTGGATGCCCTTTCCATTATATGATTAATCACTGATACCTTATTATCATCTGCTCAACATATCCTTACAAATATCATGAAGGACTATTCAACAAACAAGAAACTTCCTTTCATTATTGTGACTGTCATTAACATGACAGTTTTCTATACCCGTACTATGTAACCCATAACTTTTAGAGAAGACTTTAGTTTCTAAATCGCTCCGGTCAGCGTGTGAAGAACTTGGTTTTTAATAACATATAAAAAATTCAGACAAATCGAACGGTGCAATTGAGAGTTATACTCCCCGTACAGAGACTGTTTTCTGACTGTCTCAAAATGATCAAAGTAAACATACATTCTTATCTAGGGCATCAATTTTATCTTATGTTCCACAACTATTGGACACAAAACCAAATAAGCTTGAAAGATCCTTGAGTCTACCTTCAAACAAACCACAAACAATATTTTTTCATTGGTTGAAACTATAGTTATAACGAAATCCTTGCTGTATACTCTGTAATTGAGGGTTTTAAAGCAGTTTGAACAAAATCTAATAGATCTCTCTCTGTAACTCACGGATGTCAACAAGAGTTATTTCTGAAAAAATGTTAAGTCACCATACAATACTTCCAAATTGGTGACAACGTTTATCCAATCTATTCTCCTATGTAAAAATGTAAAGAAACAGAGAATTAATGTGACTGCAAATAAAGGGACAGTTAGAAGTTTACACAAGTAGTTCCTTTATTCACTGAAACCTGTTACAAATACATTCAGCTGATCTTCTTCATGCATCCTCCCTTCCTTAATCCTACCACAATCTTCATACGCCTTCAAATTGATAAATGAATGCTTGATTGTTCACCAACCCTGCAGGTACCATGGTGACAGTCAGAGGCATTATAGATCTGCCCTTAATAACCTTCCTCTAACTGATCAACCTACCTTAGATTCGACCAAGTAAGCATATATATAACCTCATACATCCCTTAAGACAGATACAACTTCCCAATGACCGTACAACTTCCATCTTGCAACTTATTGTTTACAATTTTGAAATGTTACATTGAGCAACTTTTATGTAACTTTGGCATCTTTTACGAAATGACCTTATAACTTTGTGTATACACCCTTGACACTTAAAAATGGATAAAAAATTATATATTACATCATTTTTTCCCTTCCTTGGGTCTTTTGACTCACTTTGACCTATCGGGACCTTGTTGTGAAACCTTTGACAACTAAATGTAAATACATTGCATATTGATAAATGACCGACACTTATAGAAACTGATCTTGAACTAAGAGAAAACATGAAGTATGGTAATGGCCTTTGTGATTTGTCCTTGTGACTGTTTGAGATGATCAGATTAATTAATGCTTTTACAAAATTAAAGATTATATGGCTTGGCCCTTGATGTTGTCTTCAAGTGTTGACTATTCAATATGATTGGCCACACAATATAAGATTGGTCTTCCCATGTTTCCCTAGTTCATCATTATACCTACCTGAAAAAATGGGTAAGGAAAGCTGGCAATTCTACCAATGATTTTGTTTGGTGTAACCATGTAAAAATGTTGACACAAATTGAAGTCTCCAGTATCACAAAATCCAGATCAAAACAGGAGGCTAGAAGAGCTACCCATGCCTTAAACAATCTTAAAATGCCTTCAACAATCTTAAACCATGAAGGGTTCCTCTAGCACCCAGCCCCATTCAATTTTTTTAGAATAAAGGCATAAATCTCATCATTGCGTAGGTCAAAAATTGGTGGCGATGAAGACTTTTAACACCATGTAGATCATTTATTAGATGACAAAGCTCATTTCCTCCAAGAAATTATAGAAGAGTGGGAGCCTAAAATAAATTAAATTCCTCAAGAATGAGGGAAATAAGTTATTCTCCCTAATATTTTAGGTATTTCCTAGACTCAGCACAAAAAAAATAACTAATTTGTGGAGCTCTGGGTAAGCAAAGAGCAAGGAAAACAGAAGCTAAGATATTAAAAATGTAAGCTTATAACATGGTTGACAATGGAGCACAGTGGACTGTCGATGCTCTCTGCACTAGACATTCTTGAGACCTTAAGATTCTGAATTGCATGAGAATACATTATTCAGCCTCAATTTCAATTATAAGTTTATTGTGCAGCATCTTTGAGTGGCTTATTCATGTTGTTTAGCTTCTTTATTTCTCTCTGGAAAGTTTTGACTCTCCTCTATAAGTCAGAGCTTCTTTACTGATGGTTGATCGAGGTTCGATATTTTCTCTGTGAAGTGTCGTGTTTTCTTAAAGAGCTGTCATTTTTTAATTCTATTGGGTGAGGACCCTCACCCTAGACTTGACTGACAAAAAACACAAATTTTCATTAAAGGACATAATATATTTAAATATATAAATACTCAATAGTATTTTTGGTCTAAGAAAATCATGGATTAAGATATCAGTGATGAGCCCATAGATTGGTTTTATGTCCCATGGTATGCTGGATAAAGCCTGCCAAACAAATCCATAGAAATAATTGTCTACCTTTTTTCAGCTTCTTGATAATTTTTTTATCATAATAAGATGACACAAGAATTATAAGACATATAAAGATTGCATCATATTGGTTGTGATTAATATATGCAAGAATGGGATCATTCATAGTTCAAAATTGGAAATGACATATGAGATAAGGTTATCATTGTATCAGAAAATGTATTCAATCAAATATTTTATATAATTTTGTTCTCAGAGAAAAGCTTAGAGGTTATAAGTTCCTAGCAGTGTTCCTACCTACTAGATACTACATACTAGCTCAGAGGTTCAAAAGTCAGATTAACTTGGAGAACCAAGCTAACATTTAGTCTCAAATAGCCCTCAAACAATAAGAAAGCCATATAGTCTCAAATCGTTAACAATGGAGAAATAAAGATATTACATGGAAACATAATGCTATTTGATTGGAAAATGAAGAGATGTAAATAAGACCACATCATAGAGAAACAACTCACATCCTTCCCAAAGTTATTATAAATAATGAAGTTTACAACCATACATAACAACAAGATACAGGAATAAATTGATAAAATTCTGCTCAGAAATGACAAATTGGTTAGTCTTTGTCCTTATGTTGCTGGGGCAATTTTTTGAAAATGTAACAGTAATAGTATTAAAATTCATAACTGGAAATGGTATGTGGACTTAGGGAAATTGAGAGTGAAGATATAAATCTGTCACTACATCTTCCATACATCCATCATACTGGTAAGCTAGCTCTAGGAATGATGTTAAGGAATATAACACTTCACAAACCTGTCAAACTGAACTTTAATTGAGTGAAAACAAGTATTAACATTGACAGTATTATGAGCTTTCAATAAATAGATGACTGTTGTTAAAGAGTAATGGCATTCAATGTATAAAGAGGCAATTTTTTGCAATGTAAATGACAGTCAAGATTATGGCCTTGAAATGAATGACATTTATGAAAAGAAAGCAACAATAATGTTGAAAGGACAAGAGTAGTCATTATCACAGTGATAGAACACATAGAAGGAATGTTGAGTGTCGATGCCAATGTGTCAGAAGTAAACGATGAAGCTAAATGGAGATAATCTAAGTTATCGGTTCGAATCTGGATAAAGATGCGGGTATGAGAATCTGGTATGTGGGTATGTGAATTTTTTATTTTTTTTGCCGGGAGGGGTTGGGTACGTTATATATATAGATATATTATAAATTTATATACACAAAAAAATGCAAGAAATATACAGAATTAAATCATTTGATAGTATGATACTTCATGATTGATCAATGCCAAATGCCAAAGATAAATATTAAATGTCAATTGATAACTCATCTTTACACATCCAAATGTTTTCCATCTGAATAGCTGACGCCCTTCAATCTATGTTTGAAGTGATGGAAGAAGTAGCTCAAAATTTTATATGGAGACTACATCCGAACTATAAAAAATTCATGATAAAATATATGTCAGAATATATTTTTCTTATTTTTCTTCCTTGAATTTAGGATACATGTAATAATGCATTTTTTTCAATAATAAATTAATAACATTTATACAATGTTTGAGGATTTGAGCCATTATCTTATGTGTCTTGTGACTCATATTGAGTTTTCAAATTTACAGGTTTGTGGGTATCTCTGGTTTTAGGATGAGATTAGGGAAAATCTTGATTGTGCAAGTCTAGATTTACACTTCAAAGAAGTGTAATATCTGATTAGTAAAAGTGTGCAGAATAGCATCATTTGTGTTTTGATTTATTTATTGTGGCAGTAGTGAATTTCTTGTTTGAACAACAAAACCATCAATAAATTATAGCTTACAGGAAAAGTAGGAAGAAAGTCAGAGCAAGAATAGTATGGGTCTGGAAAAAACATTTAACACTTTTCCATTCGCTCTATGCAAATTGTGTGAAATAAAGTTTGCTTACATAACAAGAATATGAAGAGATTGTGTTATAAAGAATATAAAGAAAAGCAAACCAAACATTTTCTTAAAAATGATTACATTTTAATTAAGAAAATCTCATATATTGATATTGTTTATTTAGAGTTTTCTTTTTGATATTTTTTTCAAGGAAAGCCTGTAGATTAAGGGAAATAATGTTCAGACTCTATAACTTTTGATTCTTGATCATTTGCACAAATTATATTTAATCCAGCAATAAATATAATACAAAAATTTATCAATAACAAATGTGCAAACTCTGGGCTTGTCCATTTAGAACGTAATTCTTATTAATATTTTTCTGGTAACATTTGTTTTATTTTTCAAAAAATTATGATACCAAGGATTTCCAGTATTTAAATAGCACTTAGTTGAATGCTATTTTACAGGTACACCACGAGTGGATTGCTGGAGATTGAAGGTAGAGGATATCATACAAATTTATATGTTGTTCGAGGCATTTACAGTGGAGGAAAGGAGGGTAAAAGTAAAATTCAGTGGTTGAGATCCATGGTTGGAAGTCCGGATCTTATTTCTATCTCTGGTATGGGATCTTACATAGAATTCAATGAAATAGAAATCTTGACTATTGTAGATTAATTCCATGAATTTTGGAGCATATTTTATCTGGTTTTATTAATTAGATTACTGTGTTTGACATAAATATATGCTATATGATCAGGAGAATCGTAAATAATTAGCTTATTCATTACTAAATATATGGCAGCTTAAGCTTTTTCCAAAAATAGTCACATTTTTTTTTTCTAAATATCAAAAAATTTATTTGTTGAAGCTCTTGCTTGTCTAATTCCTCATAGAAATATTTTAGCACCCCACTGAAACTATAATCTCCTGCATTAATCATAGGAAATAGTAAGCTCTTTCTAGTCTCTTTCATTTTTAGAGGCCCTAGGGTCACAAGTAGGTTGCAAAATACCACAATTTCTAGACAATGTAAACAATGCCACGTGATGACACCTTTGCCCAAAATATATGAAATGAAATCCCTTTCAAAGCCACTACTATTGTCCAACATTTGCTGTTAAAAGATATTAAAAGACAGAATGATGAGTTTCATTACTTACAACAAGAAATACAGAATTGAGCAATGCCACAAATTTGGGAACCAATCAACAGAGAGAAATAAATAATAAAATACCTTTAGAAGCTTGAGTCCATTCTTTTCATCTCCAATACCTGCATATAATTGAACATAAATGGTTAGAGATAGAATTTCAAAAATTTGTATAAATTAGAAGAGATTAAGTTGATAGAGGCCTTAGTTGTTCATTGAGCAGCATGGAGATGACAAGTTGATCTGACTTGTTTTTCAAAATCATGAAGGATGCCTCGCCATGGATTCATCATAACTGATTAGTAACTTTAGTGTTCAACAAACTATTATGAAACTTTAGCTGTAGAACTCTGAGAACTCTAACAAAACTGACACTTTAACTTAATAGTTGTTGCATATGTGAATAGCCAATCCACCGTAACATCAACAAATATGAGAAACAGACTTAACTATAAGCATAGTTATAGGAAATATGACTAATGGTTACAATTGTTGACTGGAGTTTTATTTAATACTAGCATACACGGAGGAGAGGTTGTGTTACTTATCTGTAGTGTTACTTAGGACTTACATTTGTTGCACTGAAGTTATTTTAGTTTCCATGCAAAGGCAATGTTACCAACATTTGTTGTTTCATTGACACATCCTCAAACACTACTACCTATGTGATATCACATCATTCTTCCACTTCTGTAGATTGCAACTTGAAACTTCATGTCTTTATGCTGGAATGATGAAAATTATTCCCATTACAAATTTATGGAATGTTTTGATCTTCTGACTTAAATGGATGTACTTGAAATCTCCCTGAAAAATAGGACAAAGTGTTTAACTAATGCTTGAGAAAATTAATTTTTCTATTGGTACAAAAAAATCTAACATTTTTCTTTGTTAAGAGCATTCTGAATTTTTTTACTAATTACTTACGAGAATAATAAATATGGAATAGAGTCAAGACACACGCAAGTTGTGATAACATTGATGATTTTGTCTCCATATAGTTGTTTTCATAAGATCATTTTTAATTGTATCCCTATAGGTATGGAATGCAAAAAGAAACTATTGACCATTATATGAGATATCATTAGAGAGTACAACCTATTATAAGAAGAATTCTTTTGTTAATATTTGTCAACACTATGTACATTTTCTCCAAGTGCAGATCTGATTTTCTTTCAATCTTGAAATAAACATTTTCTCCAAGTGAAGATCTGATTTCCATGTTCATGATATTGTTCATCCTCAAAAAATTAATTAACTCAAGTGCATCACCTTATAGGTATATGGTTGCAGTTATCTCTTCATTCTTTTGTCTACATAACATCATAAGAATACAATGACATTATCCATTCATTCCTTTTGCCTTATTTTGATGTCTATAATAACAACTAAATTATCTTCTACACTTCCAATGTTCTTTTCTTCTGAGTTGTTTAGTAGTTCAAACGTACATGAGTAGAGAAATATTGTCTTACTTTGTGAATTGCGAAGTTTCGATGTCTATTTTTGTGAAGAATTAATTGATTATATTTTAAAAATACAAAGATCAATTTGTTATTTTGGATGCATATTCTATCTGATTTAATGATTCTAGCATCTTTCATGCTTGATTTTCAAGAAGTTCATACTTATTAGATCTTCTATGTTTTTGCTTGGATGATCAGTGTTGCTGAATCCAGATAGCGAGTCATTTTATGATTCTAACTTTGATCCTTCAGATGGTTAAAAGAAGAACTTGGGAGTCCTTTATAGTTTTGATAGCACACTTCATGCAAAGGTATTGTAGCAGATTTGTAATTGTTATTTTCCTAAATTTAGACTAGAATCTTGTTCTTTTCACTGTATTTGAGATCTTTCTTTGCTCTTGAATTGTAATTATTTATTCTGTACATTTGTACTATTATTTAGTGATAATACCTTTATGCGCAATGGGGTTCTCAATAACATTTCTATAACGGCTACCCCTGTCCAATATAATAGAAATGCTGCTATTTGATGTACTGGTTGGGGCTTTTTTGAGGAGACAATTTATAATTTAATTATTGGTGTGGGTTTGAGTATTGAAACAAAATAACAAAATTGAATCTATCCAAGGCTTTGGAAAATTGACTCTCTCCCTCAATTATTGTTAATCGTAGTTACTCATAATATGTCAGGATAAAAGAGTGGGATTTACCCATAATATGTTACATAACTGTAAACTCTTGGACAACTATAACATCCTTATTTATTGAAAAAAAAATTTCCATTCATATCTACCTCTCAATTACCATCCTTCTCAAGAATAATTACTGTCTCTTAGAAGTATCTATTGCTCGCATTTAGATCTGCCCTTTTAACTGGCTGTCCAAACATGAAATCTGGGCATTTTCCATGCATTCAACTATTTTTTTCTATTTAATTGTGTCTCTTTATTTCATCCATTGATCCTTACGAAACTTACTGTCTCTTTGATGGAAATATGAGACTTTACAGAAAGATAACTACTACTTTCACTTGTTATAGCTCGATGTATAACTCATAGATCTGTTGTTACCATGCAAGAATTTGATGCTATCTCTTAAATTTTACTTCTCCCTGATTGAAATCTGTACCTTTCAATAAAAAACTTCTCTTTTCAAGTATGGGTTTGTTGTTAACTCTATTTGTCTGCCATTAAAGCACAAAGACAAGCTTTTTAAATGTGTTTTGAGTTTGATTTTGTGTACTTTGGAAAATTTAGTAACACATTTCAAGGAATTTTTTTTCTTTTATTTTTCCTAGTGTTGCCTTTTTCCATGTCCTTTACTAGACATGGATATCATTTTTTTTTTTCTTTATAGTATCACAGGAAAATAAGACTATTGAGATATAGTTCTAGTTAAATTTTTGGTTATTTTCCTCAATTTGAAGGGATTTTATAATTGATTAAATGTCACAGTTTCATTTGTTTGTCTTCTCTATTCATAATTTTTATTTGTAGATATGCATGATAATCAGAGCACTTATTTGTTTACTTAAAAAATGCAAGAAACACTGTTCACAAGGATTTGGTTGCTAAAGTTGAAATGAGCACATTAAGATTCTTTTATCATGGATATCATCAAAGAAAACATTCCCCGAACACCTACTAAGCGGTCTTAGATTTTCCTTCAATACTTAACATGTTTTCCTTGTAAAAAATTGTTGAATTATATACAATGTGTAGGTATGGTACATTTTTGGAGACCATCCTTATTGAATTTGGCATGGATGCACTTGTGTGCATGTCAGTGCCACACACAAATATATAATTATCTTGGGTACATCTTTGATATTCTCTTGTTATACAGGGAAGTAAAGGATAGAAAGTAAAGTGTCAAACTATGACAGTTAGAGAGAAAATTGTATAGGAGAGTCTAATGTTGTCAGAGCTGTAAAGCATACACAACTAAGTGTAGCAACATGTGAGTACAAAGAAACTTTAAATGTTGTAACACAAAATTATTCACATTCTGTGTCATGCCACAATTTAAAGGGTACTAGCTCAATGGAAGAGCACTTGCTTTACAAGCAAGAGGATGGTGGTTTGATTCCATCGTGCCCTAATACGACTAAATTAATGACTAAATCTTATGACTAAATATATGACTAAATATATGACTAAATTAATGATTAAAATATATGACTAAATTAATGACTAAATAAATGACTAAATTTATCACTAAATATATGACTAAATTAATGACTAAATATATGACTACATTAATGACTAAATTAATGATTAAAATATATGACTAAATTAATGATTAAATATATGACTAAATAAATGACTAAATATATGACTAAATTAATGAATAAATTAATGACTAAATAAATGACTAAATCAATGACCAAACTAATGACCAAATCAATGATTAAAATAGTTTAGTCATAAATTTGGTCATGAGATAAATGACCGGCTATAAATTACTAATGGTCACGTGACTAAGTTTAGTCATTTATCTATAATTTTTAGTAGTTTATTTAGTCATATATTATTGTTTTTGTACTAGTGTAAAAGGCCGACCCGGGTGGCTGACGTAAGCACCCCGGGTATCGGCCTTTTGGCCTTTTCGGGGGTGTCGGACCTCCGAAAGGCCGAAACACTCGAAAGGCCGACTCCCTTGCGAGGGTCAGAGCTCCGGGGTTCCGGATCTCTGAAAGGTCTGAAAAGGTGGTAAGAGCTGAAGGACCCAAAATTGAGGCACAACTTGCTCCACCGGCCTTTTCACACTTTCAAACATTCGAAAGTGCGAAAAGGCGACAAGGATGAAAAGGCCAAAAACTTAAATAACCAAGGACAAAAAACCTAAAGACAACAAGAAGCGAGACAAGTAGAAAGTAGGAGGGGGCCCCCTGAGGCCATAAAGGCCATTAGGCAAGCATGGTTGTGGGACCACAATAGGAAATAAAAGAAATGAGTTATCCTCTCCCTTGGACTAGATGAAAAATTACAATTAGAATACCTTGGCTTATCCATAATTAAATAAAACACCAAGGAAATATTATAAATTCTAACATCCCCCTTTAATCTTTACTTCGGGAAATTAGAGCAATAGGTATTGTGTGATGATGATAATCACCTTCATGAAATTAAGATCTATTTAGCAACAATTCTAAAGTAAATACAATGCAAATCTATTTAAAAATAAAACTAAGATCTATAGCATCTCATGGCTCTCTAGAAAGAGGTGGTAAGTGAAGCTCTCAGCTCAAATCTCCACTAGTGACACTTCTAAAATGAGAATGTATGCTGTTCTATGCTTCTACAATGCTTCTATGATGATGATTCTAGCTCAAATTGACAAAAGTATAATGAAAATGCTCTAAATGCTCTTCAATGCTCTTAGAATGCTCTTCAATTGGCTATAGTAACAATGTTTTGCAAATAAATTTCTAAGATGAATATTGCTCTCAAAATGCTTCATATTTATAGTAAATTCCCAAGGATAGGGGGTGGAGTGAAGTGATCATGATTAACCCTTGGTTGAGTCAAATACTTTGCTTTGTTCATAAATGGGGGGGCAATTTAAATGTTTGTCTTAAGCTTTGGACAAAAGGACAAGATTGAGTGGTTGAGATTGAAACTTTAGAATGAGTGATTGAGATTTATCCTTTTTGAGTGATTTATGTCTTTTTGTCCTCAATTTTCATTGGTTGCTCAACTTTGTTGAAAGATATTAGGAATTATTAAGTTCAATTAATTAATTAAATTTAGCCATGTAAGGGTAATAGGTTCATTTTGATTTTTGATTTAAACAACTATACAATTAATTGATTAAAATCAATCATGTAGTGTTTTTCACCCCTTTAAGCTTTGATTTAATTATTTAACCTCATTATTTGATTTTTCCTTTACTTTAATTGATTTTGTCCAACTTTATTTAATTATGTCCATCTTAATTGATTTGATCCCTTTTTTGATTGAATTAGTGCATTTTGATGATTTTGAGCCATTTATTGATTTTTTTGCACTTGTCCATTTTTTAGTGTCTACAAATGCCCCTCTTTGAATTGATGTGCAAAGAACATTGATTCAAAGATTCTTTTAGTCCTGATCATTTTTATGTCCTGATTGTTGATTTGCTAATTTACCACTGATATGAAATTGATATGCTACCTGATATGATATGCCTCTGATCTGATATGATAAACTGATATGCGACTGATAATGGTTCCAAAAATTTTGATGCCCCGGATTCCATTGATGTTTTGATGCCACTTTGATACTCTAATGCCCCCTCAAAAATAAAACATATTGATTGCTTGAAGTTAAAAATTTGATGAAATTGATTTATTTGGATTAAGTCAATATGTTTTCATTTTTGAAAAACATTGATGATATGTCATGATTTACAGTTTGCCCCGATTGATTGATAGTTTAATATAGGAAAACCATGATTAATAAAATATTGTTGATGTCTCTGGATGAATGATTGAACATCCAAGATAGCTAGGTCTATTGTAGTTAAGCAAACAAGTAATTATGATATCAGGATAATAGTACCAATGAATGTGATTTGTCAATCTGATAGGATAGTAAAACTGATATGGGATAACTGATAGGTAGGTCACTGTAATTCATTCTCAAGACATAGAGACATGAATAAATGGTACGAGGTGTGATTGCTTGATACTTTGATTCTAATAAGACTGATTGACTTAAAATGATTCACTTGATATAGAAAACTGATATGATTCTCTTGATTTTGCCAAACATGCACATTTTCGTAAGTTATAGGTATAGTCCCTAGCTTCTTGGATATTAGATTTATGGATCTTCCTTCTTGTTGATTTTGTATCATGTTGATGTTTTATTGATCAGGACTTAGATGTATCATTTTTTCGTTGACATTGTATCTTGCTATATAGATTTAATGAATCATTTGATGAACACTTTTTTGATGATATATGATGATATACTCCTTGGTTCTCCTTGATGAGTTGTTATGAGATTATCTTTTATGCAGCTATATGATGTTTTATGCATTTACTTTGATTTATGATATGGATGCAGTTATCTTATTTTATGATATAAATAAATGAATGCAATGATGTATCGATTTATGGCATGTTTTCTGGTTTTTTTCAATGTATGGATGCAAAATGTTTTATGGAAATGCATATGTAAATGCCCCTATTTTATTTTTATTTTTTCAATGTATGCAATTCTATCCTTAACTATATGTATGCAAATGATGTATGATTCTTTTTCTTTTGCTTTCTTTTCTGATATATGGATAATGATTAATGATTAATTCTATGCATGAATGCAAAAGATAATCTCATTTCTTTGTTTTGATTTATCAAGAGTAAGCCGTTTGATTGAACCCCTCATTTCTTTAATGTGTCTACTAACCAAGATTATTGATGTACACCCTTGTCCTTGAGAGATTAACCATAAACAAATGCAATTAATCTAACATGATAATGTAATTAATTTAACATGATAATGCAATGCAATGCAACCTAAGTGTCACCAGCTTTTAGCAAAGAAATGCCATGGAGATAAATTTTCATCATTGAGCATTTTGGGACTAGAAAGCAAGTACAATCATCACTGACCACATCATGATGATATGAATACCACTTTTTATCACTTTTGGTAACCTCTTTTTTTAACCTAGTACAACCCTCACTAGTTGGATGACCAAACTATGGGAGTCTAAATACCGGTGTCAACAGATTCAATGTTGCAAGTGGATTTTTGGTATTAAGATATGGAGGATCTAAATAGCCAAGGGATCCATTTGCGTAAACAAGAAAAGGTCAATCCTTCCTCTTATGGGATAGTCCTCGATGGTTCTTTGATGACCATGTCATTAGACGAACTCTCATAAGTTGATGAATGTTCCTCAAAACAATCACTCAAAGGCAAGAAAATATCATGTCTCTATCATGGCTAATCTAGTCGAAACATCATCGATTAGCTAAAAAGATGTGATAAAAGTCAATTTCATAAAGATTATCAAAAGAAAGCTTCAAGTGTTTTGCAATGTTTCATGATTTTCAAAAAGTATTTCTAAGCATTCTGATCTTTAAGGTGTTTTGTCAAATTTTAATCCCGAATAATAAAGTCAATGAAGGCTCAAGGATCTTATTGTAGGATCAAAGTATTTGGGTTTGAACAATAATATCCATCAAAGGTTCAATAAATTTTCCACTCTTCTGAAGCTCTGATAAGTCTGTCTTTGACGTGACTGATTGTAGCACTTATTGAATCCATTTGGTACCAAATTTCCAATCCTTTCCTGCCCCCAAGTGATAAATATGATCTTGTGACAAACATAGGGCTAATAGGCAATGCAACAATGCGACTGAAAGGCTTTATTATGACTATGCACAAATGACAGATGCAATGACAGTTTTACAAATGAGATGTTGGAAATGCACTATGTATACATGTGACTTGGAAAGGCAGACTTAAGGGAACAAAAGGTGCTTGTTTACCAAGTTTTCACCCTTTGGATTTTTGTTCTTTTTTTCCTTTTTCACTTTTTTTTCTACCAAGGCGCCTATTGCTAGGTTTTCACCAAGGCACTTTTTCTTTTTTCTCTTTTTTTCTCTTTTTCTTTTTTTCAATTTTTTTGTATTTTTCAAGATCTCTTTGACTATGTACAATAAATATGATGCTCCTCATTTGATACTCTTTATACTCTTTGTTGTCTCCCTCATGTGTAGAACCTCTTTAGATGAATGCTGTTAATAGGCTCTTGGAGTTCTTCTCCTTCACAATCTGATAACTTATAGGTTCCCATTCAAAATGAAGACACAATGATGAATGGACCAAGCCAATTAGCCTCCCATTTTCCTTTCTTTTCTCTTTCAGCTTGATTCTTTGGGTTTTCTCTTAACACTAAGTCTCCTACCTTGATCACAGATGAGGACTTATATGGCATTAGCTTTTCATCTTTGGTATTGTATTCATTGTTGACTTGATTGATGATGAGTTGAGAATCTCCATATATTTGTAGCTCGGTGATGTTCCATTCTAAAGCCATTTTAATGCCAATGACTAGAGCCTCATATTCTGCTATATTGTTTGTACATGGAAAAAAGAGCTTGTAGGACTTTGGAATGGTGTACCCTTGAGGAGTAACTAATAATATGCTGGCCCCGAAACCTCCTTGTGTATACGAGCCATCAAAGTATAACTTCCATGTTTTTGCTTCTATGTTTACAATGGCGGAATCTAAAAATTCCACTTGAATGGTTTGTGTGGAAGTCAATGGATTTTCAGCTAAGTGATATGCTATCACTTGTCCTTTTATTGCATTTCTATCGACATACTCAATGTTAAACTCACTCAATATCATGACCCATTTTGCTATCCTACCTGTTAAGGCAGTTTTGCTTAGCAAATACTTTAGAGGATCAATTTTGGCAATTAACTTCACATTGTGCATCAACATATAATGTCTCAATTTTTGAGATGCAAAGACAACTGCTAGACAAGCCCTTTCCATGAATGTATAGTTAAGTTCGTATTTGATCAATGTCCTACTCAAATAGTAGATAGCTCTTTTCTTTCCTTACTCATCCTCTTGCGCCAAAAGCACTCCTAGAGACCTTTCGGTAGCGGATATGTATAGTAGAAATGGTTTTCCCTTGATTGGTGGCATTAGGATAGGTGGATTTATTAGATAGGTCTTTAATAAAGTGAAGGCTTGATCACATTCTTCATCCCACATGAAAATAGTGTCTTTGTGTAGCAACCTTGTGAATGAATGACATTTTTCGGCCAATTGAGAAATGAACCTCCTTATGGATTGTATTTTTCCTTGTAGAGACCTCATTTGGCTTATGTTCTTTAGTATCTCCATATCTATTATTTCTTGTAATTTTTCCAGATCCACTTCAATTCCTTTTTCTGAAACTATATAGCCTAACAATTTGCTAGATTGGACACCAAAGGCACATTTCTTTGGGTTTAGTCTCACTTTGAATTGCTCCAACCGAATGAATATCTTTTTCAAAATTTGTAGGTGTTCCTCTCTTTTGTGGGACTTGGCCAATATCTCATCCACATAATCTTCTAAAAATGTGTGCATCATATCGTGGAAGATAGTTGTCATGGCCCTTTGATATGTGGCTCTGACATTTTTAAGGCCGAAGGGCATGACATTCCAACAAAAGGTACCTCAAGGACATGTAAAGGCTATCTTCTCTTGGTCTTCTGGTGCAATTTTTATCTGATTGTAGCCGCTAAAATTGTCCATCAATGAGTACATGGAGTGACCCACTATCAAGTCGACTATGACATCTATTCTCGAAAGTGGAAAGTCATCCTTAGGACATGCTAGATTTAAGTCTCAAAAATATGTGCATACACAAATGGATTTGTCATGCTTTGTGACTAGTACAATGTTAGATATCCATTCAACATAGGCTATTGCTCTTATGAATCCCACCTTCAACAATTTTTCTAATTTCGCCTTGACTAAGAGAGCTATATGTGGGTGCATTTTTCTCAACTTTTTCTTGACGGGCTTAACCCCTGGTTTATCATTCAAATGATGCATTATAAAGTTAGGATCTAATTCGGGCATGTTGGCATATGACCATGCAAAGTTCACTTGTTGTTCTTGAAAAAACTTGATGAAATCCTCTCTTTCTAGAGGTGTAAGTGACACTGCCAAGTGTATAAATTTTGGATCTAATTTTGTCCCAATGTTGACCTTTTCTATTGGCTCTATGAGAATTGGTGACCTTTCTTCCTCATGCTTGGGTAGGGTATCCAATCTCTCTTCCTTTGGTGCCACAATTGGGTTTTCACCATAGGAAACATCTTTTATCTTTACTTTTTTTGGTTCTAGTGCTGCCACATAGTGGTTTTCATCACTAGAACTTTTCATTTTTTAAATTTTTTAAATTTTTTTTCTTTGACTAAGAGATTGGACCCCCTCTGCTTCTATCATGTTTAGTTTGAATTCATTGGTGAAAGAGGGCTCAATCGCATTAAGGTATTGGTTCATTGCTTGGTCATTTGGAAAATAAAGCAAGTCACTTGGCTCGGTTTGGTCCCAATCAATAAGATGGGGATTTATCAAAGATAAGGTTTCATTAGGCAAGTTATCATCAATTGGGTTTATGGACATGACTTTGTTTGAGGGTTCATACATTGTATTGTTTAGATCTATAACGTGAGCTTCCTCAAGATGGTCCATGGAAGAAGGATCAAAATCCCCTTCACTTGAGTCCTCATCAATGTCTATAGGAAATATCATGGGAAATACAGCTCGTGGATTAATCCTAACATTTGAATAATCTTCCTCTAAGGGGTCCCAAAAGTCCTCTATCCATGGTTGATTAACAGGTGCTTGTCCTACATTGAGTTCTTTTATGATGGGCTCTTCACGCCTTGAAGCTTGTTGCTTTGGAACCTTAGCATATGTATGTATGGTGACTACCTCTTTATTGTGACATGACTCATCGGATAAGGTATCCCATTCATAATCTTGGGAGTCATCACTATCCACATCGGATTCCAAGGCATTTACTTGAGGATAGAAATCTTGCATTGGGCTAGAGCTTTCACCTTTGTATTGGTAGCCTACTCCTGATCTTTCTATTTTTGCCCTCCAAGCAGGTTCAATGGGTTCTAGTAAACCTCTATTCCTTCAGCCTAAGGGTCCTCTTCCCTTGTATCCCATTTTCTGCATTATCTCAAACCCTTTCCCGTATTGCTCAGTTTGTATATTAATATGCTAGATTCATTCTATGGGAGTACTTGAGGTATCATCTTTGTCATGATAAAGCCATTGAAGGACTTCATCTTCCTCCTTGTCAAATGCTGCTTTGTCACTTTCTCTCACGAAGTAAGAGTTATACTTATGAGGTAGATGTTCTTTTGATGGTTTCCCATGTGTTCTTGGAGATGTGGGTATGTCGAATAGGGAAATGGAATATTTCCCTACTCCTTTGGAACTAATTTTGCATTGTTTGTCAAATGCATCCATCATCTCACTCATTTTTTTTATAGTTGTCCTTTTTAGCTTTATCCTTTTCTTTTTTGGTGGGTTTTTAGAGTACTATCTCTGATTTAGGTGCTTGGTATAAATCTTCATTTGGAGTTGCACCCTCATAGCTCATCTTTTCCTTTCCCTTAGTTGATGTCGTTGAGCTAGCTTGAGGAGGGTTTGAAGTAGTACTTAAGGTTAGCATAGGATCATCCATTTTGATATCTTCAATGGTGGTTCTTTGGATAATCCCTTCTTTGTTATGGGGAATAAATAGCTCATGAAGGGGTTTAAGTGCATTACAATATTGGAATGGATTTGAGTCCCCTCCAGCTGTGATTTCTTCACCCATGTGTGGAAATTTGATGCATTGGTGATATGTGGATGGAACCACTTGCATCTCATGGATCCATGGTCTCCCCAATAAAATATTATAAGTTAGCTTCATGTCCAATACTTGGCAATTTGTGTCCTTGTTGATAGGTCCCACTTGAATGGGCAATACGATCATGCCTTTGGAGGCTCTTTCAGCTTCATCATAGGTGTTTATGGTGATTCTTTTTGTAGGGTCAATGCAAGACTCGGATAACCCTAGGGATTTGAAAAGACTCAATGTGTAGATGTTAAGGCCGGCTCCCCCATTTATGAGAGCTCTTTTGACTCTATGCCTTTCTATCAAGACCTCTATATGCAGTGGTAGATTTTGGGGATGGGTAATAGACATGTCATCTTGGTCGGAAAATGAAAGACAATGAGGTGCAATGAGATGACCTACCATGTTTTGAAACTTCCCCTCTTCTAAGTTAGTAGGAAAATTTGTCTCTACTAGAGCTTTCTCTAAAATTTCCTTATGGTTGGGAGATAGCTTTAATAGCTCTAAGATGGAGATTTGTGCTGGAGTCCTTTGTAGCTGATCTACCAAGCTGTACGGTTTTGCTGCTGTAGGAGATTTCTTGATCACAATGTTGGATTGCGGAAGGCTACTAGGTTTAGGATCAACCCTTTGTAAGGTGATCCTTGAAGTCTGCCCCCTAGTGATAACATTGGATGTCTCTTTTTTTGGCTATTCTTTGATCACTATAGCATTCACAACATTATCATAGGGTGGCACAAATTGATGTTATTGCTACTTTGTTTCTTGCCATTGGATGATTCCCCTTTGTCATCCTTATAGAAGGGTTGTTTGAAAGCCATGTGGTCTTCATTTCTTTGAGGTCCATCAATGGTGATCGCACTATCAATTAAGTCTTGCACCACATTCTTTAGCTGCAAGCACTCATTTGTCATGTGCCCTCAAATCCTATATATGGTACTCACAATGGTTATTTTCACTCCACCAGCTAGGCTTGTTATGTGGCTCATAAGGCTGAATGCTAGGTAGATTAATGATGTTGTTAGCTATGAGCATCTTTAATGCTTTTTCAAGGGGTTCACCCAAGGGTGTGAAGTTCCTTTGAGGAGTTGGTACCAAGAATTTATCAGATTTATTACTCCTTTGATTATTTCCTTGGTTGCCACTATTAGCATTATTGTTGGAAGGTGCGTTGGAGGTCTAGCTTGCATTATTCACCTGATTAGGTGTTCTTGTAAGAGCAAATGGAGTCACCTTCAAGTTGCTAGAATCAACAACCCCATCATTGACTATTCCCTTATTGTTGTTTTTATACTGATTATTGCTATTGAACCAATTCTTATTTTGATTGGTGCTATTGTTGGAGTTATTGTTGTTATCTTTATACAATTTCAACTCTCCACTCTTGACCAACACTTCTTCTGTTGTTACTCCATTTTCTATGAGGTCTTGGAATGTCTTGGGGCATTGCATTCTCAATTGGTAGTTCATCTTGTTGCTCAAACTATTGATGAATATATCCATCTTTTCCTTTTCAGGCACACTCCTAGGATACCTTGCAAATACAACCTCCACCTTTGTAAGAAAGTGAGGAATGCTTCTCCATCCTTTTGTTTAGTATTACATAATGTTATCATCGTGACCTCATGATTGATGTTGTATGAGTAATGGGCCACAAATTTTGAAGCTAGTTCTTCAAAGGTTTTTATGCTAGATGGTAACTTAGAAAACCACTCCATAGCCATACCTCCTACGCTTCTTGGGAATAGTCTCATTAAATAGGTGGTATCATGCATGAACTCCAAGCTCAATGCACAAAACTCACATAAGTGATCTTGTGGATCCGATGTTCCTTCATACTTTTCATACGTGGGAAACACTACATTGATTGGGAATGGTGCCATTACTAGACTTTTATCAAATAGGAATGGACATAATACTTCGATAGAAAAGGGTTTAGGAGCCCCGCTTTGCTTGATTGTATCCAGTTGCATTTGGAATATCTTGAACTATTTGTTCATGATGTCAATGGCACTTTCTTCAACTTCAGGTGGTTTAAGTTGATTCACATCATAATCTCATGGAAGCTTAAGACCGGCTCAGGCTAGGTCCATGAAATAATTCTCTTTATCTCTTGCCATTGCTTTTTCCATGAGTCTTAGGAAATAGGGGCACTGAATGGCTTCATCAACTTTGTCATCGATGGCATCATCAACAGTTGGTTCGGTATTAGTTCTTTGGTGAGTGGTATCAATTCCTTGAGTGTTTTGATCCACCCCTCCACTATTGGTATTGCCTTGATTATTCATGTTAATGCCCCCATTATTTGCATCACCTTGGTTATTTGGGTCAATGCCACTATTTCTGTTATTACCCAAGCCACCGTAATACATCATGTTGTCTTCCACTTCTTGTTTGGGTGATTTTTGGGGTACTCTTGGAGTGGTAGAATCGTCACCTGGGTAAGGGAGCTCTTGACTCAAATAAGTCCCATCTTCTTGCAAGGTTTTCTTGATGTAGTAGGATCTAGTAAAAGTAGGCATGAACCTTGGAGAATAAGAGTCAATATTGTTAGTGGTCAAATCCTTGTGAAATTTTTCAAAAATTGTGTAGAACAGGCTTTATGACTGGGCCGAATGTTGGAACAGTAAGAACACGGAAAAGGGTATCCAAATATGTGATCAAAATTTTTTGACCCCCTTGGTAAATACTCTCTATTTTCCCTTTTGTGTTTCTGGGTGTCACTAACTTGAGTGTAGGCGTGACTGAAATATTTATATGCGTGAACTGGTATTGAACTAGGTGACGCACTGTAGGTATACAGGTGACACTTTGCTATTGATAAGCGGTTTTCCAGTTTTAACAGGTGTGATTCAATAGGTGATAGGTGTAATTTATCTATTGATATGCATTTTTATAAAAGTCACAGGCATGACTTTGCCTCTGATAGGTGGTATTGTTTTGTGCACAGGCGGCACTTTGCTTGACCAGTTTGTAAAACTTTTGAATTTTGTAAATGTTTAAGATCAGATTTGATGAAATTTTCTTGTTTGAAAATAGAAGACAATCACAACACACACATCAATTATTCATCATGTCCCTCAACACTCTAATGTGTATATTCTCGATCGTTTCCACAAGTATAACACAAGAAAGAATTCCAAGAAACCTACCTAAAGTCAAATTTGGCTCTTAATATTTTGGCTCTATAAGGTGGTCTTGCTACTTATCAGGTTTTATTGAAAAAATCTATTCTAAACTATGCCAAGTTCTTATACCCACTTACAGGCTTCCCACATGCACCAAGGTACAATTTTGCGTAATTCGTTAGGACTACTAGAGGAAGTGAAGACACTTGTACACAATCTAGCCACTTCCCTTTTAAGGAAAAGTGTATTTTTATTATAGTGGGTTGGATATCACCGTGGCAAAGGTGGGTGTCTCCCACTTGCATCGTTCCCTCTCACCGTCATTGTAAGGAAACTCTTGGGAGGTAGGCCCTTTATTGCTCTATTTTAACTAGCATGTTCATATAAAGCAAGGAAATGAAATTAAGAGTACATTTTTGGGAATTTGGTTCACCTAAAAGGTGAAGAGCATATCCCTAACTTTCTCTTAGTTTCTCAAACACTCAAGCAACAATGTTCTTTTTCAATCCCCTAACAAAGAGATTCTTATAATTGAGGTGTTTGGTCAAATTCCTTATTTTAATTAAGCTAGATTCAATGAATGCCACAATTTAAGCAAGTGCAAGCTTGATTTGATGAATACCTTTTCCTTTGTAGCTAGCAATGGCTAGGCACTTTTTTGTGATTTTTGGCTGTTTATCTTACTTTTACTCACCTAGTGGCGATCGTTCCTGCTCCCTCTTCCAACAAGTTAGTCCAACACAGCCATTCAAAATGAGGGGAAACCAAATCAAAATGTATGAAGCAATGAATTATGTATGAACTTTAGGCATCTTATTTGCAAATTTTCAAAGAAAAACTTGAACTAAGGACTAAAGATCCAATTGAGAGAAACAAATTTTATTTTATAAGCTTCAATGATTGCAAGATAGTTTTGGAATACTTGATTTTTCTCCTCTTGTGTTGTCTCAAGAACAACCTTAATGTGCTCAAAGTTCTCCTTCTTGATCTTCTTTGCTAATGCCTTTCCTTCTTGATTAAACCTGCTTTCTGGCTTTTGGACCTTCCCGTGTTTGCTCATTTATAGTCAAATCATGCAAACAGAGAGTTAGATAAATGATTTGATCAATTTAACAGCAAATAAAGACAACAGAAAGTAGGTGACATTGTCTAGCTAATAGGCGTGAACAACAAGTGACACTTTGCAGTGACACAGGTGACACTGAAAATTATAAAGCCATGAACAATTTATCACAAAGCATGAACCGAATTTAAAATTGTGGAAAATGATTTATGCTAAGTGACAATTTAATAATAGTAAGTGTGAATTGATAGATTATAAGTGTAACTGTTATTTAAAATTGCGAAGCAAAGCGTAAAGATAGGCAATAACAAATTTTGGTAAAGAGATACTTCCTGAGTAATAGGTGTGACTTTAAGCGCAAAAGGTTGAATGCTTTGATCTCACAGGCGTGAGCTTCTAATTCATAGGTGACTGTAGAGAAATCAAGATAGAATAGAAGTTGTATGCCAGGTGTGAATCCTCAGCTAACAGGTGTTAGGATAGAGATCTTAAGCGATAGTAAAATGGTTGTAGGTGACTTCACCTGTTTCCTGCAAAATATTCATGAAAAATAGACAAAACAAGCATGCAAATTGTGATGAAAATGATAAAATGAGGCCTAGGGCCCCACGGTGGGTGCCATTTGTGTGATGATGATAATCACCTTCATGAAATTAAGATATATTTAGCAATAATTCTAAAGTAAATACAATGCAAATCTATTTAAAAATGAAACTAAGATCTATAACATCTCATGGCTCTCTAGAAAGAGGTGGTAAGTGAAGCTCTCAACTCAAATCTCCACTAGTGACACTTCTAAAATGAGAATGTATGCTATTCTATGCTTCTACAATGCTTCTATGATGATGATTCTAGCTCAAATTGACAAAAGTATAATGCAAATGCTCTAAATGCTCTTCAATGCTCTTCAATTGCCTATAGTAACAATGCTTTGCAAATGAATTTCTAAGATGAATATTGCTCTCAAAATGCTTCATATTTATAGTAAATTTCCAAGGGTAGGGGGTGGAGTGAAGTAATCATGATTAACCCTTGGTTGAGTCAAATACTTTGCTTTGTTCATAAATGGGGGGACAATTTAAATGTTTGTCTCAAAGCTTTGGACAAACGGACAAGATTGAGTGGTTGAGATTGAAACTTTAGAATGAGTGATTTAGATTCATCTTTTTTGAGTGATTTAGATTCATCTTTTTTGAGTGATTTATGTCTTTTTGTCCTCAATTTTCATTGTTTGCTCAACTTTTTTGAAATATATTAGGAATTATTAAATTCAATTAATTAATTAAATTTAGCCATGTAAGGGTAATAGGTTCATTTTGATTTTTGATTTAAACAACTATACAATTAATTGATTAAAATCAATTATGTAATGTTTTTCACCCCTTTAAGCTTTGATTTAATTATTTAACCTCATTATTTGATTTTTCCTTTGCTTTAATTGGTTTTGTCCAACTTTATTTAATTATGTCCATCTTAATTGATTTGATCCCTTTTTGATTGAATTAGTGCATTTTGATGATTTTGAGCCATTTATTGATTTTTTTGCACTTGTCCATTTTTGAGTGTCTACAGGTGTCAAACCCAAATGTTTACAATAATTTTGAGATTTCTCTTTAGAAAGAGTTTTTTTAAGATATCAGCAACTGGATCATTTCTCTTGCAATAGATGAGGGACTCTTGCATCTCTTCAACTTGATCTTTTATGAAGTGATTATGGAGTGATATGTGCTTGGATCTTAAATGGTACATAGGACTCTTTTCTAAGGAAGTAGCACTTTGATTATTACAATACAAAGGTGTAGGTGCTTTTTGAGGAGGGCCCAAATCTTCAAGTAATCTTTGATTCTCAAGAGCTTCTTTAGATACATGTGCACATTCTTCATATACATATAGAGACAAAGATTGATCATATTTACTTCTCCAATAAATAGCACCTGAATCTATAGTAAGGCAATAACCACTAGTAGATCTCCCATCATTGGGATCTCTTCCTAGATCTCATTCAATAAAACCTTGTAAAGTAAAATCAGATTATGAATCATAAAATAAATCAATTAAATAATCAGTGATACAATCATCACTATCATAAAATATATTTTTAATAAATTGTTGGAATTGTCTAGGAAGGCATTTTTTTCAAAACAATATGAATTAAACAGATACCAGATAAATTTACTTCTAAACTAGTTAATTGACTTTGAATAAATTCAAACTTAAGTAAAAATCCATCCATAGTTTTGAAATCAATAGATCTGAGATCCTCCAATTGATCTTAGAGTTGAATATTTCTAGATTCATTTGCACTGTCGAAAGTGTTTTTGAGAATATCCCAAGCTGCATGGGTGTGAGTCCAATGAGCAATTAAAACATACAATTCTGGACTTAATGAAATGCCGATTAGGCCTAAAGCCTCTTCATTTTTAGTATTCCATGCATCAATATTCGTCTGAGCTGTAGATGTGGTTGGAACAGGAGTCACACTAGTTGCAATATCTAAGATGTACTTAAAGCAAAATATAAATGAAATGTGCATTTTCTACGCATGATAATTTGTACTATTTGACTTAATTTCAAGGATAATTGTAGACATAATGAAATCAATAATAACATAATAAAATTATTAAAATGTTTAAGTACATAAAAGAGGTTATAAACAATAAGAATTGACACCTAATGAATGTAAAAATATGATTTAACTTAATGTTAACAAAGATCTAAATAGTGAAAAATAACAATTAAATATTTGTTAAATTAATTTAAAAAGATTAAAATGCTTTTAAATTGTAAAGATAATGATGAAACAAATAATATTAGTGAATTTAAGATGTAAAACACAACACTTAGACTAGGGAAAAATAAAGTGAGGTTGAAAATTTAATTTTAAACTATTAAACGTAAATTTTAATTTTATTAACAATAAAATAAAATAAATAATTTATTTTTGTTTTTAAACTAACAATCAGATAAGAGAATTAATAAATTAAGTAAAGATTCAAATTTGATTACAATAAGAAACAAATTGAATTTAAACAAAAGATTAAATGTTAATAACTTATAATTTTAAGTTTTAAACATTATTAAAGTGATATATAAAAAAAATTGAACTAAATAACAATAAATTAAACATTTTTGCATGGAAATAAATAATAACTAGCAATAATATTAAAAATGGATGAAAATATAATGAACAATGTTATTAAACAAATATAATAGAAATCAATCAAACTATCTAAAATGAATTCAAATTGGAATACAAAGACAACTAAACTTAGCTAAAACTGAAACTAAAATCAGAGAATATGACAGAAGAACTGCAATAAAAATTTAGAACCGTTATAGCAGATATAGAAGAAGAACCCAGTCAAAGCATAGAAAAAAAATGTAGCCAATGTGATAAAGAGTCACACAGCCTGAGGATCTTGACATAAGTACGCAAGCTGGCAGCAAGAACAACAACTACTAGGGAGAACAACAGATCAAAAAAAAATTACGCAAATAGAAAAAGCCAGTATGAAGATTACTAAAGCTTGGATTTAATGAATGAAGATGAAAATGGAGTGAGATGGAGTGGCATGCAAGGAAGGAACAACAACATGCAAGGCTGGAAACAATGAAGACTCAAAACTATCATGGAAAATACAGTCCCAGTGTGGGGGGCATATCTCAAATTTCAACTATTGTATTCATCTAAATTTTGGATATGTTGTTAAGGACAAGTTTTCAAGTTTCTAACTGGAGTGATCTTCATAATGTATCTGAATTCAAAAGTTATGATTGACTAAGTGTGGTACTATCAAAATAGAGATTTATGAAAGAATAACACGTGTAAATTAGAACAAAGATATGCCTACAAAATAAATAAAATAAACCTACATGCAAAAATATATTGTAAAAAGTATCTGAGATTAAAATAACACAACATGAGATTGGAGATATGCCTTCCAAAAAAATGAAATAGCCTACGTGCAAAGGGATTAGAAAACCCAAAATATAGATTGTTTTGAATCCTGCATTAATGTTAGAGCATGCAAGTATGAAATCCCTTGCGGTTGCTCGAAAGAGGGTGTAGTTAGATCTTGAAAAATAATTTGAAATGAAGATTATTAACCTTAGATTTGGTGGCAAGCCATCCAAAACTAGTTAAACAAAAAATAGAAACTGGGTTTGGCGGTGAGCCATCCAAACCCCAAATTTTTTTTAAATCCTTCTAAAGAGAGTTAGAAAATAATGTCAGATTTGAAAAATATGCAAAAAAAGTTAATAAAATTAGATATCCTTCAAATGAAACCTTTATGTAAACATTCAAACAAGGATTAGATAGCTCTGATACCATGTAAGAAAAATACAAAAAATGAAAAGAGCTAAAGAAAAGAATCCAGAAGAGTGTAGAAAAAAGAAGTATTTTACCATAAACACAATGAAAGAGAGATAGCTTCAAGATCTATCACCAAAATCATCAAGATGCTCCAAGATCAACACAAAGAGACAAAGATTTTGAAAGGGGAAAGCAAAGAAATTCCCTTGTGAATATAATATGAATGAGGCAAAAAGCCTATAGAAGGAGAGAGAATGTGAGCAAGAAGCTCATTACAACAATGTGAGAAGAAGTGAGAAAATTCCTTATGAAGTGTGTGTAGAAGCATCTCTTAAATAGAGATGAGTGATGGAGTTAGAATGTAACTCCCATGTTCTATGAATGCCACATTCACATTAAGTGTGTGCCAAGTGTAAGAATCCTCTTAAGGAGGAAAAAGCTAATTCCTTAATAACAGAAATAAAAGAAATGAGTTATCCTCCCACTTGGACTAGAGGACAAATTACAATTAGGATACTTTGGATTATCCATAATTAAATAAAACATCAAGGAAAGACTATAAATTCTAACATATCTCATCTGAACTTCATCCTCCCATAAGGCTGTCACCTTGTCATAGCAATCCTACTACACCCTAACCTGGTCTAGCTCTCTACCTCAAAGGGCCAAGGTTCGTCATGCCAAGATAAAAATGGGCTCTAGAGCCAACTTTCTATCTGACTCCACCTACAAGGCATCCCAATCTATAACATGAGACTCATCATAAATATAGTTCCTCAAAACTGAAACATGAAGCACATCGTGGATGTGTGGAAGGCTAGGTGGCAAGGCTAGACAATAAGCTACTAGTCCTATCCTCTCTAGGATCTCAAAGGTCTAAGGAACCAAGGTTCAAGCTTAGAGACCTTTACAAAATGGATTGGACTCTTATGAGGTCACACTCTCAAAAAGACTCTATCTCCAATCATGTAATCTCGATCTATCCTCTTTGCATTGGCATGCTTCTTCTACCTATCCTGAGCCTCTCTAAGATGATGCCTAATGAAGGTTACCTGCTGCTCCATAACCCTAACTAATTTTTGACCAATGAAAAATCTATCCTTAATATTATCCCAACTCAATGATGTCCTGCATGGCCTACCATAAAGACCTTGGTAAGGAGGCATTTCCAAAGACATATGATGCCTATTGTTGTAGGAAAAATCAACTAGGTGTAGGTAATCCTCCCATTGGGTTTGATGATCCATCACATACATGTGTAGAATGTCCTCTAATACCTGATTGACCCTTTCGGTCTATCCATCTGTCTTAGGGTGATAGGTTGTACTAAAATTGAGCCTAGTGCCCATAGCTTCCTGTAATTCTCTCCAAAATGATGACATGAAAAGAGAATCTCTATCAGAGATGATATTACGAGGTATACCATGAATTTTGACTATATCTTGCAAGAACACGTATGCCACAACTAGTGTGGTGAAAGTAGTATGCATGGGTGAGAAGTGAGCCACTTTGGTCAACTTGTCAACTGTTACCATGATGACATCATGGTAACGAGATGATGTAGGAAGACCAATAATAAAATCTATCAAAATGTTATCCCACTTCCACTCGAGTACCTCATGAGGCTAAAGAAGACCACCCAGATGGTGGTGCTCTGCCTTTACCCTCAAACACTCTAGGCACCTAACTACCATATCAACAATCTGCAATCTCATTCCTGGCCAATGATAAAGATGCCTCAAATTGGTATGCATCTTCTTTACTCTAAGATGCACTGCATAAAGGGCTCTATGGGCCTCTAGCATAATAATCTCACGCAATTCTCTAGAAGAAGGAACATAAATTCATCCTATGTGACATAGGAGTCCATCAGACTCCAATGAATATTTTGAGTACTGTAATGGCCCCGCCAGGGAACCCAAGGGAAATTAACCTAAACATGCTACTAAGTTTACATAATAATTTTTTTTCTTGAGTGTTAACAAACAAAAACAACAATGTTTTACAATGCGGAATCAATACAATATAATTTACAACTCACATATAAACACAACTCAACATAGATTACAAATCTCAAGGGTTCCTTGACCTAGATTACATAAGCATTAATTAATTACTTTAGACTAGGTATAATTACAATCTCATGTATACAAAGGAATGCTAAATACAACATCATATAAAAGATAACATAAATACAACTGGTACCATAAGGTATCCATAAGAATCTACATCCATTGCACATATCATAGGGTATGTAATACGATGACCAAAAAGAAGTACAACATGATATCTCCTGAATAATCTGATACAAGGGTACAAGAAAATATAGAATAAGAAGGATAAGAACACATATCCATCAATGAAGAACAAGAAGGATCAATTGCCACAGTTATCATCCAGCACTGGTACATGAACGTCAGAATCTCAAATGGTAAAAGAATCACTACCACCCGACCTCATGGAGCCTAAATGGTCCACTCCCACCATGCTAAGGAGATAACAAAGATGCCACTCAGATAACAAACATCCAGAAAACAAGCTAAGGAAGAGATACTGAAAGCTTTTTAACTCATAAGGTACAATAGGATAACAAGGTAAAACATACTCAACCAGAGGCAACCAACACATGTAGGAAACCTAAGATGCATAAAGGTAAGTTTCATCACACAAGCCAACTCTAAGGTTATCCTAGTAGTCTCTCAAGACCCTAATGCCCTAGTGAATCTATGTGGTATCAGTAACCTCTCATGTAGATGAGGTACTAACTATGCCATATCCAGTCCACGTAGGTGGAAAACATCTTCCCACTCCCATCCTAATCAAAACTTAATCAGGAACTCAGGCATGGGTGAGGCACAAAATATCTTATTAATTCATTTTAAATCCTTAATGTCATTAATTATCACTTATTAAGCCACTTGCAATAGGATATCCTGGCAGCCACTTGCGGGCTCCGAGACCAATTACAAGCTACTTCCCACTTATACACTTAGTTAACCTACCTAGGTTCACAACCCAAATAACATCACAAGATAATAATAATATCCCTCAGGACTATTCCACAAAACACCAGGAACATGCAACATGTCTCGAACCATAACAACACAAAAAAACACTCCCCAAGTGTCCACATAGTCCACTAACACAACCATTATTGAATTAAAAAAATCAAGGCCATGGAGCATACAAAACATCATAGAAGAGTATCATAGAACAATCTTCACATAAGGTTGGGTCAAATCAATCGATTACAATCGAGTATGCAAGGCAAACAAACATGATAAAACATCTAATTCCCGCCTCTGGATTACATTCCCACTAGCTGAAATTTTAACCCGTTAATCCACCACTTAGGGTAATAAAAGACTAAGCATAATTTAATTAAAATAGACTAATTACATCCACAATTGATTCAAATCAAAATGATGTCATCACGTAGAAAAACTTAACCATTCCAAACAACCAGATTTAAAGTTTGGACCTTCCATACATAATCCCAATAAGAAGGCCTACAAATTCGAAAACATGTGCATATAAATCCATGCACATAAAAACAATATACCACATTCAAAATAAAATAATGTCTACACATCATTAATGTGTTAAAATTTAAACACTTGTAACAAAACAACAATATAACTATAATTACCCTTTCCATTATTTCAATTAAATTTTAGCTTAATTAAAATAAACATTAAATAAAAGCATAAAATACCCAATTAGGATATTTATTTGAGAAAAGAATTTCTATTAAAATATACTAAATAATAATACTAATTAACTGCTATTTTAAATCAAATAGTAAAAAAAATATTATTTAATATATATTTCTCTGTTTATAAAATTTACCAAAGTAATATTAAACTAAAACATAATTTACAAATAATAACAAAATGATTTAATCATTGAATATACTTATGTATTTTTAAGCAAATAATTAAAAAAACAAAAAGTAAATTTTTGATTGGGGGGACCCGCGGCCCCGCACCCCTGCTACTACGACAGCCTTTATGGCTACCAGTAGGGGTTGTTGCGACAACCTAGGGTGTGCCATAAGTAGTCTAGACCTGCCACCGGTAGCCTTAGCGCTGCCGAGGGGGGGGGGGGGAGGTGTGGGGAAATTTCCCGCCCCCCTCACTTCATTATTATTTTTATATTATTTATTATTATTATATATTAAATTTATTTAATATTTATTTTTTATAAAAAAATAAAATATTAAAGCACACCAAAATTTAACCAAAAAATTTATAACAACATACATTAAAATTTTCTTTTATTAATTATTTTTATATTTTTAATTTATTATTTGATGTCAATTTCAAAATCAAATATATATGTTTTTCCTCAACAATTAATTTGGAATATCCAAACCTAGGGTTTTCAAACCAAAAATTAATCCATAGAAATTCTAACAACATCAATTCTACCATAAACCCTAATTGGAAAACAAGCATAACCAGAAAACAAGAATCACAATCATGATCACATCTACTAAATTTTCAATATGGAGAGAAAACAAAAATCAAAGCATTTAGATCCAATAGGCACAAAGAATACACCTTTTTTCCAAAATTTACAAAACAACATATTCATTAAAAAAAAATCAAACCCTACCTCAAACACCAAAAAATAATATTCAAACGAAGACCAGATCTGAAGACAAATTCCAAGACCTTTGAAGCTTTTCTAAAATCAAATTCTTCACCCAAAATTCTTCAACCCGTCTCCCTCAAAATCGTGGCCAAATCTCCAACATATAGGAATTCCTATTCCACATGCGAGGGTTTGGAACTCAACTCTACCAAAAAGTTTTGCATGAATTAGACTCTAATTTTTAGTTCAATTTCAGTTGAACTAAAGTCTCTTCTCCACTTTGCCTTTTGTTGAAAATACTTAACCAAAAATTAACTAACTCCTTTAATTTAATTTAATCAATTCTGATTGTGCAACTTAATGCATTCTAATTAATTAAAATAAGAAATTTAGTCTACAATAATTACCACATGCTAAATTAATTCTTAAATTAATAAATACATCTTAATTGAAAAAGGTTAAATTTATAATTAAATAATTCTAAGGTGAAGGTATTATAATTAATTATCATTAATTAAACACTTTTACCACATAATAAACTAAACTTAACAATTACATTTAATTAATTTCTAATTAAATAATCTCTCATACAAATAGCTAAAAATAGCAAAGATCTAATTTATTTAAAATTGCACCATTTAATCAAATTAAATAATCTAAATATAGAAATCATGCCAACAACCACAATCAAAAGAACCTAAAGACCCACATTCATACTTAAGAACATGAATATAAACTCATGTCAACTGGATGAATTTAAAAAGGGTAGGATAACAGAATCTTGTCCCCTATTTCAAGACAATGTTATGGCTTAGGTTAGGATTTGGACCTGTGTGTTATCTCCCCTCTCTTACCATTTGAGATATTGTGATAGGGCACACTCATCCTTTCAATTCAGGAAAGTCGATGCCTGGTGTATGCACCCTAAAATGGTCGCCTAGACTTTGGGCCCCATTTCTGCAATTTATAAAACCCCTGAATCAATATTTTCAAATATCAATAATATCAATTATATTAATTTTCTTGATCAAATCATAATCAATTCAATATTTCCTAAGGTTTGAGCCTTATTTAATTTAAAAAAAATAAAAAATAAAAATCATATTTAATTAAGAGAACATGCTCCCTTTTAATTAATTAAAAATCTCTTTTAATTAAATAATAAAATCATTTTATCCTAAGTCTTTATTTAATTAAAATGAATATTTCCTCCCCTTTTTATTAAATAAAAAGCTCCCACTTTTCCTCTTATCCTAAGTTACATAAATAAAACATTATTCTTATTTTATAAAAAGAGAAAAAATATTTTTTGTCTCATATGGACACTAAAGTCAACTCCTATTTTCCTATTGGAGGATATTTGTGCACAAGGATCAAGCTTCTTTTTTTCTCCACCGTTGATTAAGTCTTTTGCATCTTAATCTCGATCGTCCATTGATTCTCATTCTCTATAAAAGAAGAGCTCTCTCTTTCATTTTCATATCTTAGATTTTTATGCTAATGTTATGCTGCAGGTTTTCTAGGTCATTTGGAGCTCTTTGAAGACATTCTTGCATTCAAGCTTTGAAGACATTGTTGTTGCATTTTATTTAGCTTATTTTCTTACATCATAATTGCATAATCATGGCATTTTTAGTATAGATTTTCTTTATGCAATAGATTAATCTCACATAGCTTAATAGGAGGATTTGTAACACTTGTATTTTCATTTCATAGCATAGCTTGCATCTTTCATTCTCATAGATTAGTTTGCATTGCATTGCATCCATATTGATTTCATTGGAGATATTGGCATTGTTGCCCTTGTCTTTGATTTGGAATCTCTCATTGTGTGGTTGACTAGCAAGGTCATGACTTTATAGCTCTAGTTGAGAGCAATTTTATAAATCTTGCAACTCCATGCATAAAGAGCTATGGATCGATTTGTGAGGGCTCATTCTTGAGTTTTTCTTGCATGTAAGGATTCATAGAAGTGTGGTCACATTTTCACCATACATTTATTGGTTCCCACCGTGGGGCAACCCATCTCTTGCATGCTGGTTTTGATTATTTTTGGAGCTAACCCTTATGCAGATTTGTTTGGAGATAAAAACCCTAGATTTAAAATATTTGATCATATCTCCCAAACGGCTTGGTGTTTTGGTCTAAATTTTTTTTTTAAGTTGGAAACATATCAGAGAAGCTCCAAATTTTTTTTTAGAATTTTCAGAGGTAATATCTATTTTTTATAATTTTTTCTTTTTTTTTCATAAAAAAATGATTTTTGACGCTAATCAGTGTATTTTTGAGAAATTTTTACATTTCTAAAAAGGTCTCAAAATTCTATAGGGGGTCTATTCATTGTTTTTTTAATTTAGAGGTCATATCACAGCTCATTTGGTCAATTTATAAAAACTAGTCTGTTTTGGAAAAATAGCTCTCTAAAGCACAAATAAAAAGATCTTGCTAAAATTTTAACATTTTTGAAAAGCTCTCTATTTTTTGATAGAGGTCTCTTTTCTACATTTTGGGTTTAAGGTCCGAATTCATGTGTTATAAGTCCAATCTTGTTGACAAGGTCAAAAATCAAAATTAAAAAAAAGGTATTTGATGATTAACATGCACTTATTTTTCACATGGTTCAATGAATGATGTGAGTTGTCATTTGGATTATTTGCTGGTTATTATTGCTCCTAAAATTAATTTTCAGATCTAACCCTAGAGTTTGCATAAGTTGGATATACATTGCATATCTTGTTTGCTTGTTTTCTTGTCTTGTTCATTTGAAGGTGCTCTTGCTTTCATGAAAAATGCTTAAAACAAAGTGTTGGAATTGAGGTACTTTGTTCCATCTCTACAAAATTTGAATTTTGGGATTAAAATTGAACCTCTCATGTGTTTGACTTGAGTGTTTACATGCTTTCATAGAACACATTTCAATTGATGCTCTTAATGGGAAATGAAAGAACATAGATTTGTTTTTACAAGTTTGTGTAAGTGAATGCTTGTGTTTAAACCTTAAGTAATTCTTGGTTCCAATATCAAATATCTCATTGAGTGATTGAGGGCATGGATTCATTCCTTGTTTACATAGAGAGTTAAATGCACCACTTTGTGGACTCACTGTATGTTTACTTGGAAAGTTAAATATTCCATTGTTCAACTCTTTTTCATTTGTGAGTAGTATTGATAAGCAACTTTAGATTACTTTTGATTGAGCTTGTTAGCTAAATTGGGTGTTGGACTCACTTATTTCTAATCGCCCCTCATTATTTTCCCTTTGGGTGCAAGGTCAGTATTCATACATGGGGGAGGGGTCTACTTGAAAAGAGCGTTAAATGTTTCACAAAGTTTCCCCCTTTTTATATTTTTTTGATCTCATTAGTTTTCTAAGGTGTGGACTCACTTTGAGTTTGAGTGAGGAGTTAAATATTCCACTTTTGGACTCACTTTGAGTTTGTGTGAAGAGTTATATGTTCCACTTTTGGACTCACTTTGAGTTTGTGTGAGGAGTTAAATGTTCCACTTTTAGACTCACTTTGAGTTTGTGTGAAGAGTTAAATGTTCCACCTTGTGGACTCACTTCACATTCACTTGAAGAGTTAAATGTTTCACTTTTGGACTCACTTCACATTCACTTGAAGAGTTAAATGTTTCACTTTTAGAATCGCTTCACATTCACTTGAAGAGTTAAATGTTCCACTTTTAGACTCACTTCACATTCATTTGAAGAGTTAAATGTTCTACTTTTGGACTCACTTCACATTTACTTGAAGAGTTAAGTGTTCCACCTTTAGTGCTTTAAATATTTTTGATAGTGAATTACTTAATTTTATTTTTTAGAGGGCCTGCTTGGGGACACACCACCTTAAGGGATGACCTTAACTCCCGTGTTCCGACGGAGTATAAATAGCGGGTGGTGAATCGAAAGACACCTCTCTTGAGAATTGAGTTTGATATCACTCTTGGCTAAGCCTCAAAGAAATTTATACCTTTGAGAAGTGAAGGAGGAGATTTGGGTTACCGTCTCCCTTCAGCTGTGTGATTTTGGATTCTTCTCATCTATAGATTTGAGCCTCATGTACCTTGCGTATATCGAGGACTCTTTTTAGAAAGCCACGTATATCCTTGTAGACAGCTTGTTAAGGTGTTGTTGTGTTCTATGTGCCTGCTAAAACATTTTAAAAAACATACACAAGTAGAACCTTTAAGGAGTAGAAATACTAAGTCACTATACTTGTTCATGCACAAGGTTGCTTTGCCCCTTGCTCATTTTTTGAAGACAATTATTTTCTTGAACTCCTTGATTGCTATCTTATGTGCTTGATAAAATGCTGAAAATCTATTAATGTGTCTGATTAAACCACAAATTAACTGGATTCCTGAGTTGAAACATCCAACTTTTTATAGCTTGCTCGATTTTCTATCCTATCATTAGAGACTTGTTTTGACTTTAAATCTCTGGTTTTTGCCCTCTAGGAATAACATCAGTTGGTTTACAAGGCCACTTTGGAAATAGTTGTCAGGTTAGAAGGTTATTCTTGGTGAGAAAGCTTATCTCTAGAATTGTTAGCTACATTCTTGGAGAATTTTAGTGCTCTTATTGTTCAAATCACTTTCATTTAATCAATTTCAATTATATTTTAGCCTAGTCCAACCTCCTGATTCAAAAGTGCAAGGATATTCATCCTTTGATTTTAGCACCTCTTTGACAGTGTTGGTAAAGCCCCTTTATTTCTATCTTTTTATTTCATTTTGGACAATAGAGAACTTTGATTATCCTAGTTTTGTGTTGACACTTTGCGAGGTCACCCTATCATTAAGAATCTCTTTCTTTCATGTCAGTTACAACAAGGTACCAAGTCAATCAAGGGAAGTGACCCCCTATTGTCTTTAGCCAATTACCACCAGTTAAGACTCGTCAACAGCATAAGGGAAAATGACCCCTTTTTGATCAATCTCCTAAGAGTGAATCTAAGATTTATTTTAATCTGAAAGGTAATCCTAGTGAAGTGAGTACCTCTTTAGCACCCATTTTATCAAGTATGGACATGAGTTACACCTTCACTTGACAACAAAGAGAAGCAATGAACTAGACTCTTGATGACATATTTCAACAGCATAGGCGTAACATGATGTCTATTGGGGCTGCATATGCTAGTCCACCTGGATCACCCCCGATCAACACAAGGTATCTTGATGCTCACCAATGAGCTGAGAGCCATCACCAACAAACTCACTTAGATTCAGGGTCACAACACGAAGACCAAAGCAATGAGTCTAGTGACCACCACATCAATGCAGCCAATGCAATCAGACAGTCAAGGCAACCTTCTCCACTTAGAGATACCTCTCGATATGTAAATACGAGATTAAAGAGCATTGAAAGGGAGAAACAAGCCTATTTAGGTGAACAAGCTGCTAAAAAGGAGAAATTTAGACAACTAGAGGAAGAGGAACGTGCATTATTGGACATAAGGAAAAGAGTCGCTCAAGAAGAAGAAGATAGACTTTATGCACAACAACTCCAAAACTGATTCAATGGGAGGGGTACTAATAGTGGGACCCACTCACCCCTATCTACTCCCTCACCAAGTCCTAGAAGAAGGTCAAGGACACCCTCAAGATCCCCAAGTCCTAGAGGTAGAAGGATTTCAAGATATGATCACCATAGGAGACAGTCACCTCCTAGACTTTCAAAGAAACCCTCCCAATGAGCACATCATGGCTCACAACATGGAAGAAGTTATGCCAACTTTGATCATATAGATTTTATGACTATGCAACAAGAACCATCCTTTCAAGCATATGTAGAAAGGTATGTGGAACAAAACAAGGATCAGTTCCTAGAAAGTCTCATCAACAAAGGTGCTAAGGTCCCATATAATTTTGATGTGGACCGAAAGGTAAAGAAGCAAGATCCATCAACTAATGAGGTGATCAAACAATTTCAAAAGGATATAGAAAGGATGAGGGCTCCTAAGAGCACATTTAATTTGGACTCCATATGTCCCAACCCAATTGACAAGAGTGTGGTGTTGGTTGAGTTTCCTAAGAAAGTTGAGTTTCCAACCTATGACAAATATGATGGCATTGGTGACCCTCACGACCATGTTAGACAGTTCTATTTAATGAGCTTTTCTTTTCACCATGAAGACTCCTACTTGATGAGATTATTCCCAAGGAGTCTCAAGGGTCAAGCCATGGAGTGGTTTACTAACCTTACTCCTCCAGTTAAGACATTTAGAGAGCTTGTGGAAAGATTTGTTCAACATTTTTCTTACAACTTATCAAAGTCGGTCACCATGCTTGATTTGTGCAAACTCAAGTAGAATCAAGGGGAATCCTTTGTTACCTTTCTACAAAGATGGAGACGTTTGTGCTCAAAATATCCAAGGACAATTCCTAAGGAAGAAAGAATAGACATCATTGTGAGCAACTTGGTACCATAATTAAGGTATGAAGTAAAGAAGATCCCATTTAATTCTTTTGATACCATGGTAGAAGTGGTGTGTCGCATAGAGGATGTCCTAAAAGAACAAGGAATTTTGGCCAAAACAACTAATAACAACAATGGCCAAAACAACAATAATAATGGTAATAAGGACAAAAAGAACTCCTATTGGAATAAGAATAAGCAAGTGGTCAATGATGGAGTTGTTGACTCATCACAACCTAAGAATGAAGGAGTTCTTAATCTCTCTAATGTAGTCCAAGCCATGAAGTTGCAAACATCTTCAACACAACAAAAAAATAAACCCAAGTATTAAGGGAGACTTAAAACAAAAAAGAGACAATTTACCAAACTTAGGGACTCCTATGAAGACATTTTCAAGATGTTAATTGCTCATAATTTGGCACAACCTCAGGATCCTACAAATTTCCGCATACTGGATCCTAAACCTCATTGGTGGGATGAGAAGGCTTTCTGTGTCTTTCACAATGGAATTGGACATGATATAGAAAATTGTTTTAAACTTAAGCATCTTGTCCAAGATCTTATTGAAAGCGGAAGATTACAAGTTGATGGTTTAAGCACTAATGCGGATCACAAAGCTTTTAAAGAACCCTTGCCCAAATATGAGAAAGGAGAGAATTCTAACAACAAGAACGACAAGGCTGCTATCAACTACACCTACACAAATGCTGAAAATGTTATTAATATGCTTGAAGTTGTTGATGATAATGTCAACATGATGAGAGGGAAAGACCCTTATGGATATGATGTGGATTCAAATCCTATGCTTGATGAAGGATCCGTTGTGGTACTAAGAGGCCCTCACTCACGAAGGATGTCTAAACCCCTCAATGCAGTCACTAGGAGTTAGTCTCAATCTCCCATTGTTATTAGAGGTCCTAACTCTAGTAAGTCTAAGTAGCCAGTGTCAAAAGGTGTTCTTCCTAAATCTTCTGTTGGTCTTGAGTTGAATTATAATCTTGTTGACCAATTACAATGTACACCAATGTAGATTTCAATCTTTGAGCTTTTGGAATTGTCCCCTAAGCATAAGTGTGTCCTTGAGGATGCCTTGCGAGTAGCTAATGTCCCTAATGATATAGATGTAGATCAATTATAGAATATGGTCAACCACTTGGCTAGCCCTCACTACCTTACATTCTCAGAAGAAGATGACAAGTCATTAAGCCACCCACACAATTTGGCCCTTCATATAGAGGTTATGATCCACAAGACCCGTGTCAGGTGCGTGTTAATAGATGGGGGTGCTGGGCTTAATATTTGTTCTTTGAGCTTATTGAAGGCCTTGGGTTATTCAGAAGAAGTCATTGACACAAGGAAGAAGATAACTATCAAGGCTTATGATGAAGCAGAATGTAGTTCTAAAGGATTGGCTGTTCTTCCTATTTGAATTGGTCTTGTAGAGAAAGATATTTTATTTGAGATTGTTGATGACGGTCCTTTGGCTTACAATATTTTGTTGGGTAGACCTTGGATACATGAGATGCAAGCAGTACCATCTACTTATCATCAGTGTGTGAAGTTCCCTTACAATGGAGTAGAAGTTTACATACCCAGGGATAGCACATTGTCAATCAACACAATTTTAGCAGGGTCTCACATTCCTTTGAATAGGGAGGCTGACACTTTTGATACTACATTTGAACAATGCAAAGACAAATTCAAAGCCATGGATCTTGGCATGGGGGATTACAAAATTGATTCATTCACAAAATTGCCAATTTCCCCTAGGTCTTATGGAAAACCTTCTCAAGATATGAAACCCTCGTCTTCAACCATGACATTGTTTGACAAGTTTGTAGAATCCTTAGTTCCAATTCAAGAGGAAAAAGAAGAGGTTGCCATTAGGGACTGGATTTACCGAGAGGAGAAATACCAACATAATGAGGATTTTGCACCTTCTCCTCGAGCTTATGGGAGAGGGTATACATTGGTCAAGAATATGGGTTATCCAGGACATGGTCCCCTTAGTCATCGGTTGGATGCCAAAGCTGAACCTCTTAACCATGCCCTTTTTGGACGAAGGAATAAGTCAACAGTTGGCTTAGGTTTTAGACCGTCTAATGATCCTAGATCAATGGCTAAAGTTTAATTTCGGCCCCAATTTCTTGAAGGAAATAGAATTCTCCAAGAAGTCACCAGAATATTGACACGTATCAAATTAATCTACACCATAACCATGATCTAATTAATGCAACATCACGTCGAGAGAATTATGCCTTAATTAGTTACCAACTTGTTTCCATGACTCTGCACGATTCTTGAATCTTGTGTTCCACACTGTATTGTCCCCTTCTCCGAGATGGAATTTATTAATAATAATAAAATATAAGATTAAAGAAATAAATAAATATAATTATAATTAAATATATAGAATTATAATTATGTTGATAAAACTAAATTAATGATTGACATATATATATCAAACATAAAAGAGATTTAATAATGATTAATAATAATATTTAATAGTATTATTATTCAATAAAATATTATAATATAAAAATCAATAAATAAACTAATAAAAATAATATAAAACAATCTTAATATAATAATAATATAAGTAATAATATAACTATAATAATTATAAAATATGAAATAAAATAATGATATCATAACATAAATCTTAATATAATAAGTTACAAGACAAAAGCACCTGACACACCATACAGTATCGAGCTTCATCAGGCGAAGGTTACATACCTTTGAGGGGAGATTATCTTATTCAGTAACCATAAGGAAACTACACGGCGACAAGGAACCATAATACAATAGCGATAAAACTGTCAAAGCCCATGATAATACTCCAAGCCTTCACATTTGACCAAATCGATGCAACAAGGTTTGCGCTAGGTTTGACTAATGATTACTGAAGGTATAATGAACAAAGTACTGGGCATAAACACTATTCGGGTGGAGGAAGTAAGTAGAATGTTACCAAAAATAGATGTGAATTAAGTTAATTAGAAATAATCATGGATAATAAAAGCATTAATGTATGAAACAAGAGGTGTGAATAGTGATCAATATCTACAAGAAGTAATTATGTTAAGAACAATAATAATAAGAGAGAACAAATAGCTATTCGCTCAGTTATGAAAAGTAGCATTTAGAAAGAGAGATGTGTATCATACGTTCAAAGGATGCAACCCTTCAATCTTGCCAAATATATAAGGGAAATCAATTTCATTCTCAAAGGGGGGGGAGATAGTGGAGACTCAGCACAAAGAAGAGAGGAGAAATGAATCTTTAACAATTAGCGGTAAGCAAAACATAGTGATGGACCAACATGAGAGGGAGAACGAGGCAGAGAAAATATTTAGTGTTTGAATGTTATAGTTAGGATTTAAACAAGTCCACGCCAGTGCTTGAATGTTACAGTCAACAATTAAAAACATTGTCACCACTTATAATATAAAATCATAATTTATTAGAATCAAATATATAAATAATCCCAAAGAATTCATTCCTTATTGCCTAAAGTGAGAAACTATCATTATCAAATAAGAGATTATTCAAACCAGTGAATAAGAGGTGATATCAAAGCCATCAGGACATTAACAATTAAGCATTGATAATTATATTTCCTGCAGAGATCTAAGGCAAAGATTACATGTCTGAAGGTTCACCCATCAAGACTTAACATCAAACAAGACAATCTTAACATGGGAGAAGGGGACATAATATATAATCAGATCTATCTTATACATCTTCACTCTATTGCAATTATAATACATATCAGGTCTGAGTTGAGCTTTATGCAGTCAATAGAGCATAAGATCATCATAATTATACCACCACCGTTAACTATATAACTTCAACAAAAGTATTAAGATATTATATACTATTTTAAGGAAAAAGTATTCAACTTAAAGACAAGTCTCTTGCAATAAATAGTCCTAATTCTTATAGGATCGATAGGGGACATTACACACACATACCTAATATCGACCATTTCACCATTTTAAATGTATTACACGTATCAAGTCTTACAACTGGTTAGTGCTAGTAGGTTGTGTGGATGGTTGATAATGTATCACAATTGTAGTTAATAAAAGAAATGTCTTATCAATGATATTAAATTGGGTAATGTTACCTATCATGACGCTTTTTCCAATTTCACACACATGCATTTAATATGAAAGATTTACAAAATTTTGAAGGACAAATGAATTAATAAGGTTAGAGAAAGAATTGAGGGCTATTTAGAATCCACACATACCTAATATTTATCATTTCACCATTTTAAATGTATTACATATATCAAGTCTTACAACTGGTTAGTACTAGTAGGTTGTGTGGATGGTTGATAATGTATCACAATTGCAGTTAATAAAACAGATGTCTTATCACTGACATTAAATTGGGTAATGTTACCTGTCATGACACTTTTTCCAATTTCACACACTCATGCATTTTATATGAAAGATTTATAGAATTTTGAAGGACATATGAATTATTAAGGTTAGAGAAAGAATTGAGGGCTATTTATAGACAATCTATTCTTCTTTCTTCTTCAATTCTCCTTTGGTTTAGGTCTGCCTCTACTAAGTGCTTGAAAGTCTACCTTTGGTTTAGGTCTTTAGGCTGTATAATTTTATCACATTCTAATTTCTAATATTTTGGTAGTGGTTTTTTGAAGATGGACACTCCTATCCATTTGATAAGCACATCTAAGGAGGATCAGAAGGCCTTTTTGGGCCTAGTATCAGACCAAACACTATAATCAGTTTGCAAGGAGGTTGGTTCATTTACAAATGAGGTTGTGAGAATGGTGCTGGGCTGTGAATTTATGGAAAATACGGATAGATATCGAGTTAACACATACATTATGTCTCAGTTTTTGGCATCTCTTTTGGACCTCAAAGGAGACAAGGTGGATATGCTCCTTCTGTTAAGGAAGGTATTCAAACAAGAATTCTTGGGTAACAATTTTCAGGTTTTTGTTTATGCACAAATAGGGGTGTGGATCCCTTGGGAAAGTGATTTAACCAAGCTTCTCTAGCCAAGCCAAAATGTGGCCATGCAACCTTTTCTTTTGAACCTGAATGTTGAGCAGTTGACATGCCATAGGAAATGAGCGTAGATTGGTAGGGATTTTCTTCGAAAATGGTTTCTCTTGGATGAATTCATGGACTATAGATGGTTGCTTGAATTCTCAGAGCTTATCATCTCTGAAGAGTTATACTTAGTTGAAGGGGAAAATCCTTAGTGTTGTGTTACCCAAGACCTTATGGCCTAAAATTTTAAAACCAAAGGGTTTCTGTGTCTTGTTTTTTTGGATGCTAATGCAGGGCCTTATAGATTATAGTAGGTTTTCTTTTGCCACTACCTCGCAACCTCCCTCATTTTTTCTTTAAAGTTTTGGAGGGACTCCAAGTCCGAATATTGTAAATTTGTACAAAATATTAATGAAAAATTTGCAACTTCATTTCAGTTTGTTTTTTATGCATTGGATACCCTATAATAGTAGTAGTTTAGTTGTTTTGGGAAATTTTGGAGGAACTACAACAGTTGTAAATTTTTCAAACATATTAATGGAAATTTTACAAGTTCACTCTAATTCACAAGTTGCTATTTTTAACAGTCGAGAGACAAAGCAAGATTTTTATAATTTTTACTAATTAATTCAGATTAATTGTACGCCAATTACCAAATTTTCCAATGTTCCACTACCATATTGATGTGTAATAATGTAATTAGATTATAATAAAAATAAAAATAATTCAATTCAATTCAATGTTAAAGTATGAGTTAAACATTACTCAATATATAATTAATTGTTAAATATTTAATTTTATTTAAATTTCATGATAGTGAATGCCAACTACTGTTGGATAATCATAGATTGACAATGTATGGTAGATTTTAGGATGAAAAGGAAAATAAACCCCATTTTTGCAAACCCATTTTGAAATCATGACCCGTGTCCACTCGCACAGTCAACCGTTAATGTCATTCAATGATAAAATGTGACTCATAAGGTGACTAGGTGACTACTAGTACTAACAAGGCAAAAGTTAATGGGACCCACGGGGCCACAACACTAGATAGTGACTAACAATGACTGTTAGATGATTATAGATCAATGAAGAAAGGTGTATTTTGGGCTGAAAGGAAAAATAAAACCCATTTTTGCAAACCCATTCCAAAATCATGACGTGTGTCCACTCACACAGTTAGTGTCATTCGATGATGACGTTGGACTCGTGAGGTGACTAGGTGACTACTAGCACTAACAAGGCAAAAATTAATGGGACCCATGACACTTGATAGTGACTAATAATGACTGTTGGATGAGCATAGATCAATAGCTGAAGGTGTATTTCAGGATGATTTGGAGAACGATCACCTCTATTTGCAAATGTCCCATGAAAATAAGGCACTTGTCATGAATTAACCCTCAACTAAGTATAATTAAAATCTAAATTAGAGTAAACTACAAAATGGATTATTTAATAAAGTATAATTTTAGGTGTTTGACTAAAGTTATAATATAAAATGATTAAGTGACATGTGTCCTAGTGACATTAGATATCTATCTTCATAAAGAAGCAATAAAAGTGACATGACTAATGACTGAAGATTGTACAATTTTTTCCCTTTAGGTTTTCAATCTAAGTTTTTCAGTTCTAAGTAGTATTGGAGATTTAGAAAGGGGTTACGACTTCTAGGTTGAGGATTGAGGTCCAAGGAATGCAACAAAGTCTCTCATCTCTCTGCCCACTCATAGTCTGCATAAATTGAAATTATGGGTAAATACTAAAATCCTGAACACCTACGTCCTACATTCTAAAATTTTCAAATCTCGTGGTTTACAACTTTACTGTTTATATTGAAGAAAAAGAATAAGGGTTTAATTTTGAATCACCCTTGTAAATTGTAGCTTTGTATAATTATTTGAATTTTCCTATGAGCAAATAGTGATACCAATTACCACGATGGGCAAAAAAAATACCAAGATTACGAGTAAAAGGAAAAGTTAGATAACAAACTTCCAAAATCTGGTTAAAACACTAGTTTTCATTGATGAATTTTATGATATTTATGATCATGTTATCCATGGAAATAAGAGAATAATGGAAATTAGATTTGTACTTGAAAATAAGTGGAAAGATCCAATGAAGGATTCAAATTTTTTTCCATTTAACAACATGGTAAAGGCAAGGACAAATAAAATTGTACCGTGGGTTGCTGGGTCGGCACACATGGTGTTACCTCAAGTATTACCTTGTCCAAAAATTGTCATGGTTTGCGGTAAAAATTATGATGAAAATAGAAAAGCAATTGTGAATAAAATACTCAAGAGGAAATTTTGACCATAACGGAAACTGAATTTGCTAGTTTGTTGGACCTAGGATTTGAACAACAAAACTCAAATGTGCACATTGACCTGAGAAAGTTGGCAGAGGATTATGAAAAAGTAGATGCAACACAGAAAGATTCCTATATCAGAGGAATAACAAGCGATTCTAGTATGAATCTAGATCATAAGCCTCCTTATTGTTGGATCTTTTCCTTGCAGGACCAAACTTGAATCAAATAGTTGGGCTTAGATCTCGGTTAGGCACTCAAGTTTGACAAGGAAATAGTCCAATTGATGAGGATAGAGAACATCCTCCTTCTTCTTTGAGCTCCACAATCACTCAGGCAGGTATTACCTTATCTGCACACTCAAGACACCTCATGATAAACAATAGGCCTACAAATAGATTATTGTGGAATAGTCTTCAAACCCCTATAGGTATCTTGTACCTCAATGAAACTAAGATCTCATGCAATAGCCCTACTTGCATAGAATGAGTCTGAAGACTAGAGACCTATACTAACAACATGAAAGGGAGAGGGTGGAACTAAAAGTAAATGATTTGGAGATGGGTTGAAGGACCCCTGAGATGTCTTAAGTCCCTGATAGACCAGTACCTTATCCAATGGGCCATAGAGTCAAATACCCTATTACAAGAGAAAGCTGTGAAACAAAGAAACAATATACTCAGTGTGTTGATGCCTGACATCAATCACACACCATGACCAAACCTCAACTTAGCACCCACCTATGTATTCAAGTATGTTATTATCCACTCAAAGGATTTTAACCCTCCCCTTAGAAGAGACCTATAAATAGATAATACATTAACCAGCATCCACTGGAAGACAAGCATGCCATATCTTTGATACCTTAGCTCATACATACATGAAAACTAATCCTAAACTAGTCATCTCTGCGAAGACAACTCCACTTGCAAACACATAGGCAATGCAAATAGAAAAATCAAACACCCTTGATGTATGATTAATGAATTTAGAATTCAAATGGAGACAGCTTAGTAACAGTAAGAATATACTGAATCCTCATACATAAGACAAATCAATTACAACATGTATCATATTATCTGAGCCAACAAAGAAGAAAAAGAACAACCTATATGTAGAGAAGTAGAGAAAATCTATAGGAAAAGGATCCTTCATGGAACCAGTTCTCCTCAAAATTGCAGAAGAAGGAACCCTTACAAAATAAAACATTTTACCATAAATACCACTGGTCATCTTGGAATCCTACACAAGTTAGGATGAAACAAGCTACGGATAACCATGGTAAGGGTTAGGGTTTCCACCCACCAAAACAATTCAAAAGATCAAAAATTACTGCACTTTGGGGAAAACCAAGCAACCTGGTGAAGAACAAATCAAAATTTGATCTTCAATTATGATAATTCTCAGAACAGTGTATAGAAGATCATAAATCCACCATGAAAACCAATCTATTCAACCACCTACAACACACCTCTTTCCATTCATCTCATTACTTACACGGTATAGATCTCTGTAATCGATCATCACACCCTGGACCACACTGCAACAGCAAATAAATCATCCCCACCAGCACCAGTCGCTTCTGCATTGAATTTTAGTCCTTCTGGTCACAGGAAACCCTCTACGAAAATTTGAAATTGATGAATAATGATCAATTCCATGGCGCTTGCAACAAATCGATAGTCGATATTTAAATCTCCATCAACTTTAAGTTGTGACTGTCCGATCCTATGTTTTGTGGTCTTTTAATCTTTAACTCAACTGCCACCCTGGGTTAACTTCCAGCGACCATGCGACAATGCATTATTCTATTCACAGAAAGAAAACCTAACCCATCACTTAACTTTGTGACTTGGCGACCCAAAGAAAATTATAACCTCAGCCCCACATTTAGCGAACTAGCGACCAAAGGACACCGCCAGTTCGTGAAACACTTTATCCATCTGCCAGAAAGTTTAGCGATTCCGTGAACGCTTGTTCGCTAAATTGCTAAAATGCTTAGGGAACTACCACTATTTCACATGAACAAGTGAAGCCTTCATAAATTTTTCGGCCGCTAAAACACTTATCCCAACCACCAAAAGACTGAGAAACTTTGACTAGATGGTATCAGGAAGATCGACGACCGTCGAAAGTTTGCAAAGACTTCCAAGATTCTATCAGATTACATGCCCACCATTAAATCAAGAATCTCCTCCCATCTCTAACAACCCTCTGACACAAAACAAAATCAACTACCATCACAAGATCTTAAGTCTCTGACAAAACCCATAAGATTATATGCTATTCATCGATTCACTGACAGGATCAGGACCCACTGACACATCCAAAAAATTAGGTCCCATTGACAGGATTCCACCTCATACTACGTGGACCAATAAAAAACCTCCAAATCAGCTCCACTAACACCGAGACCACCGCCAAAGATAAGTTTGAGACAAATGAGATCAACGGCTGGCGTAGGATCTCAAGCCTCTGACACATCACATGAGAACTTACGCCCATCGTTGGATGGATTACGGATGTCAGGACCCTCTGACCCATCAGAAAATTAGGTCCCATTGACACATGCTGAGTTGTTTACCCATAGACCAATAAGAAAATGCTGACATGGCACACCTGGCATGTGGACCCGCTTGAAGGAAAGGCTATGTCATCAGGAAAGATCAATGATCGACATAAGATCTCAAGCATCTGACACATTGCTTGCGAACATACACCCACTGTTAGATGGAGATGGTGTCAGAGCTGGGCCTAGGGAAAATAAAGGCTACCGAAACATTAGGAAGTATTAAAATAGTCACACTTAGGAAAAATTAAAACTTGCAGGGCGCATAGGAAAAATTAAAGGGGACCCCACCGACACATGAAAAACCTAACCGCATGACATAAAGTGAACCCATTTAAAAAGCACATGCAGATAAAAGGTTTTAAGTGGCCTAAAAAGTTAACTTGAAATTATAACAAGGCCAGGGTAAAAATAAAGGGTTTTTGTATGCAATGGCTAGTTTTCAAAAATTTGAACTAGGGCCAAAGGCAGAGACCTAAAAATAACTACAGAGCCCGGGGGAAAAGGGCTAGAGCCATAAAATTTTTTGTAGGGTACTAATAGTGGCTCTAGTTGGGGATGATGGGAAACTTATGTCCATGCAAGAATCTAGATCTCAGGGAGGGCAGACCACCCACAAGACAAAAACTAGGGACCTCAAAAAATGGCAATCAAACTAGGGAAAGAAACACACAACAGGAAAGGGAAATATTTATAGAGATTTACAAATTTTTACAATTTTACTTGGTGGCCCCAGGCCACCAAAAGAAAACCAGTGACCCACCTGAATCAAAAATCTAATTTTCATCTACAAATGAGACCAACCACCTGAAATTATCCTAACCATCCTTCTGCCAACATATATGATAATTCATGGGCTAAAAAACAAAACTGTACTGATCACTGCCCATGTTCTTCCAGTCATAACTACCACACTCATATTCATATTCTAAGAAGTAGGGAACATCATCTACTTCTCCCTACTGGCTGGAAACAAAAAATTGATCTAGTAATGCATCAAAAAGTGTGACATATTGACTATCATGCATTAGCAAAAGATTACCTAGCTGAAAAGGACTTGGATCCTTATATCCACCTTCATGAATTGCTTCAGCCACTAAGCAACTTGGTTCCTCCCTGATGTCATCATGAACTGGATTATGAACCAAGTGAAGGTCAATGTCATAAACATTTTGTTAGGGGAGCAACTGATTTGCATAGTCATGTGCATCAAAAAATGTTCTATCCCAATTATTGAGGACAAGGTTCTCAATATTGTCACCATCATTATCATATTTATCAAAAGAAGGAAAAGGGTTTGAACAAGGAACTTGTTCATCAATAGAATTCTTATGATAGGAGAACACACTGTCATGTCCTTCAACCTCTTCTTTTGCAGAGTCACTATATGAGGGGAACTGTAATATACATGGGTCCTTAGGGTCACCTTGAACACTGGCCTCATTATCAGTGTCAAAGGATATATCATAAGGGAGCTGCAAATCAAAATCCTCAACAGGTGCATACCTCTAAAATTCATCAGCCAAAAGTGCTGAAATTTCCTCACTACTCAATGGACTTTGGGCCTTGATATCATCTTCCTCAGCTTCACCCCTATTGCTGCAAACATCTTCCTTGTCCAAGATAAGAAAAGAGACCTCTAGCCTTAGATCATCTTGTGTGGATAAACCAATGCAAGAATAATCATCTGCATCATATTCATTTTCTTTCCACCCACACAAAACATCATCAAACCGGGACAAGAAACCAGAACTTTGATATTGAAAAGAAGAAAAGTCTGCAGACAAATTGGAAACATTATCACTCTCAGATCCATCTTCAACACTCTCATATGCACTGACCTCAAAATCAGCCTCATAGTCAACACCTTCCGCATAATGAGAATCAACATCAGAACTACTGGTCTCCTCATGATCAACATAAAGAGAAGCCAATGCCCTCAATCTCCTATCCCCCATTAATTGCCAGTTCATAGCCTTTAAGGACATAACCCTAAGTGCATCCTCAAGCCCAAGGCCATCATCACTAAGTATCCAATCTCTGGCACATACATAATACTCTTCCCACAATGCATTTGACCAACTGGTTGACTCATGGAAACAAAGATCCAAGAATAAATTAATGAACTCAGATTCTAAAAACTCAACATCATCAGGAAGTTCATTATATACATCCCAAAATCTATCATAGAAAAGAGATATGGATAGATCACTTTTGCATCCTACTTTCAATCTCATCAATGACATGCAATCCCTAAGGATGCCCTGCTCAAGGAAAGCAAGCTCCTCCTCAAGCCTACCCATCAAACTTAATGCAATACTTCCATACAATTTTGCAGAGATGCAACCTAAAACTTGAAGTATGCAAACCTCTACTCACACCTTATCCTTTTCTTAGTGCTTGATCACTTAATAAGGAAACATTTCAGATCTTGAAAAGTACCTGAGAGTTTTGCAGCAGAAGACTTTTCCGACTGGAAGGCAGGGCAGATCTAGAGCTCACCATGCAGCTCCATCAGACTCTTTGTTGTGTAGAGTCGTCACCTCCTTAAAGAGGAAAAATTTGCACCTATTTGTATCTCTTCCAACCAACCAAAACTACACCAGGATATCACACTGTCTATTAGGAAATGTACTGATCAAATAAAGACTTCAGAGCTACCACTCAACACTCAGTGAGAAGATTTTAGCAAATGTTATTTTTTCTATTAGACTTTGTATTAGACTCTCCCCAGCAGAGTCACCATTTTTTGGGATCTCGGATGGGCAAATCAATCTGGTCAATAAAAGATTTTGAATATAACAACACAAGCCCAACCAGAGATCTTAACAGATATACTTCTTCATTGTTGTTCTCCCCAGCAGAGTCGCCATTTTGTTAGATCTTTTTCTTCCAGGACCAAACTTGAATCAAATAGTTAGGCTTAGATCTCAGTTAGGCACTTAAGTTTGACAAGGAAACAATCCAATTGATGAGGATAAAGAACATCCTCCTTCTTCTTTGAGCTCCACAATCACTCAGGTGGGTATTACCTTATCTACACACTCAAGACACCTTATGATAAACAATAGGCCTGCAAATAGATTATTGTGGAATAGTCTTCAAACCCCTATAGGTATCTTATACCTCAATGAAACCAAGATCTCATGCAATAGCCCTACTTGCATAGAATGAGTTTGAAGACCAGAGACCTATACTAACAACATGAAAGGGAGAGGGTGGAACTGAAAGTAAATGATTTGAAGATGGGTTGAAGGACTCTTGAGATGTCCTAAGTCCTTGATAGACCAGTGCCTTATCCAATGGGCCATAGAGTCAAATACCCTATTACAAGAGAAAGCTGTGAAACAAAGAAACAATATACTCAGTGTGTTGATGCTTGACATCAATCACACACCATGACCAAACCTCAACTTAGCACCCACCTGTGTATTCAAGTATGTTATTATCCACTCAAAGGATTTTAACCCTCCCCTTAGAAGAGACCTATAAACAGATAATACATTAACCAGCATCCACTGGAAGACAAACATGACATATCTTTGATACCTCAGCTCATACATACATGAAAATTAATCCTAAACTAGTCATCTCTACGAAGACAACTCCACTTGCAAACACATAGGCAGTGCAAACAGAAAAATCAAACACCCTTGATGTATGATTAATGAATTTAGAATTCAGATGGAGACAACTTAGTAACAGTAAGAATATACTGAATCCTCATACATAAGACAAATGAATTACAACATTTATCATATTCTCTAAGCCAAAAAAGAAGAAAAAGAACACCCTATATGCAAAGAAGTAGAGAAAATCTACAGGAAAAGGACCCTTCATGGAACCAGTTCTCCTCAAAATTGCAGAAGAAGAAACCTTACAAAATAAAACATTTTACCATAAATACCACTGGTTATCTTGGAATCCTACAGAAGTTAGGATGCAACAAGCTACAGATAACCACGGTAAGGGTTAGGGTTTCCACCCACCAAAACAATTCAAAAGATCAAAAATTACTGCACTTTGGGGAAAACCAAGCAACCTAGTGAAGAACAAATCAAAATTTGATCTCCAATTATGATAATTCTTAGAATAGTGTATAGAAGATCATAAATCCACCATGAAAACCAGTCTATTCAACCACCTGCAACACACCTCAAGCCATTCATCTCATTCCTTACATGGTACATATCTCTGTAATCGATCATCACACCCTAGACCACACTGCAACGGTAAACAATCATCCCCACCAACACCAATCACTTCTGCATTGAATTTTAGTCCTTCTGGTCGCAGGAGACCCTCTGCAAAAATTTGAAATTCATGAATAATGATCAATTCCATGGTGCTTGCAGCAAATCAGCGGTCGATATTTAAATCTCCTTCAACTTTAAGTCGTGACTGTCTGATCCCATGTTTCACGGTCTTTTAATCTTTAACTCAACTGCCACCCTGGGTTAACTTCCAGCGACCATGTGACAATGCATTATTCTATTCATGGGAAGAAAACCTAACCCATCACTTAACTCTGTGACTTGGTGACCCAAAGAAAATTATAACCTCGGCCCCACATTTAGCGAACTAGCAACCAAAGGACACTGCCAATTCACGAAACACTTTATTCATCTGCCAGAAATTTTAGTGATTTCGCAAATGCTTGTTCGCTGAACTACTTAAACACTTAGGGAACTGCCACTATTTCATGTGAACAAGCGAAGCCTTCATAAATTTGTCGACTGCTAAAACACTTATCCCAACCGCCAAAAGACTAAGAAACTTTGACCAGACGGTATCAGGAAGATCGACGGCCGTCAAAAGTTCGCAAAGACTTCCAAGATTCTATCAGATTACACGCCCACCGTTAGATCAAGAATCTCCTCCCATCTCTGACAACCCTCTGACATAAAACAAAATCAATGGTCATCACAAGATCTTAAGCCTCTGACAAAACCCATAAGATTGTACGCCATTCATCGATTCACTAACAGGATCAGGACCCACTGACACATTCGGAAAATCAGGTCCCACTGACAAGATTCCACCTCATAGTACATGGACCAATAAAAAACCTTCAAATCAGCTCCACTAACACTGAGACCACCGCCAAAGATACATTTGAGACAAATGAGATCAACGACTGGCGTAAGATCTCAAGCCTCTGACACATCGCATGAGAACTTATGCCCGTCATTGGATGTATTACGGATGTCAAGACCCTTTAACCCATCAGAAAATCAGGTCCCATTAACACATGCTGAGTTGTTTACCCATGGACCAATAAGAAAATGTTGACATGGCACACCTGGCATGTGGACCCACTTGAAGGAAAGGCTATGTCATCAGGAAAGATCAATGGTCGACGTAAGATCTCAAGCGTCTGGCACATCACTTGCGAACATACGCCCACTGTTAGATGGAGATGGTGTCGGAGCTGGGCCTAGGGAAAAAAAAGGCTGTCGAAACATTAGGAAGTATTAAAACAGTCGGACTTAGGAAAAATTAAAACTTGCAGGGTGCATAGGAAAAATTAAAGGGGACCCCGCCAACACATGAAAAACCTAACCGAATGACATGAAGTGAACCCATTTAAAAAGCACATGCAAATAAAAGGTTTTAAGTGGCCTGAAAAGTTAATTTGAAATTATAACAAGGCCAAGGTAAAAACAAAGGGTTTTTGTATGCAATGGCTAGTTTTCAAAAATTTGAACTAGGGCCAAAGGTAGAGACCTAAAAATAACTACAGAGCCCAGGGGAAAAGGGCTAGAGCCATGAAATTTTTTGCAGGTACTAACACTTATGATTATGATATTTTTGTGCAATGGGTTCAACATAGTATTTCCTTGCTAGCATTTTGTTTGGGATTGGATAGTAACAAAGAAGTGGGTGCCCACATTCTTGAAATGATTTTTCATATTCATTGTGAAAATGAACCAATAAAATATAGTTTTATTGAGCACATTTTTCATTGCATGCAAGAACAATTACTAATCATTAAAAGATGTTCACAAAAGACATTTATATTCACAAACTACTTGTGTTATCTTCTCTTAGAAAAGCATCATGCAATATTTTAGACAAAAAAGCTTCACAGTCAGGTCCAAAATCTAATATATGAATGGACACTTGAGATATAGATGAGTGATGACAAAAGGAACTACAACAATTTTGTAGAATTATTTTTGGCACCAATGTATCATAAAATTACAAGCACTCTAATGCCTAGATTTCATGTTTCGTGTAGAGATTTTGTTCAACTCGGAAGTGAAATATAATTGGCTGACTGGTACTTCATGGAAGACTACACTGTGTTAAGGGTTTATGGTTCAGTGGTAGAACCCTACAAACTTCCAATGCATGTGACAAAGAGGGTATTTGCATTGGAATATGTATGATAGATGGAGAGAACATATGTGCTCTTTAATGGTCAGCAAAAGAAAATGATATTTCCTTCCCTACCTTTCTCATTTGGAGGGTTCATATTTGAGAGAAGAGGATTCAAAGTGGCACAATCTTTTTTTAAAATTTTTCACTTTGATGTTGACAATGACTGGTAGTATGATCCACTCAACATAATTGGGACAAAGCTTAGAGAGAATGGTAACTCTGTAAGAAAATGTCAACATGAGAGTATGCCATTGATATAAAATTTAAAAACATGGAGTCCTGGGATGAGGTAAAAAAAGAGATGGAGAAATATGTCACTAAAAATAATATATCAATAAAGGAATTGTCATCACAAATTATGGCATTGCACAAACATAAAGGAAAAGTGCAACCCATGACATCATACAATTTCTACCAAAAAGATGCTCAACCATCTAGAAAATCTATTCCAAAAGACCTAGTGGATGAATGTACAGATGGTAATTGAACTCGAACCAAAATTTTTGATTTTTGGGAAATGAGGAAGAATCTCGATGAGCCAAAGACCTTTGTAGTTCTTTATGAAGTGGAAGAGGATAAAATATTTTGCAATTTATGGAATAAGGAGCATCCAACTGAAGCATATCACAATGATGATGATCATCCAGATAATGAGTACGAGATGGATTTTGTGAATCCCACATCCACTAATGCATATTCAATTAGTAGTGGACTTGATGTGTCCACAAAATAAAAATATACCAAAGGGGAAAATATTATAGAAAAATTATCTTTCCAGGTTGGGGTGGTCTGGGTCCCAGAGGACAAGGGCCTTGGTTTCCACCTGTCCCACTAGTTCCACCAAAATATGGTGAGAAACTAGTCCTTGGAGTTGAATCACCAGATTCATCAAAAAAAGATACTACTCAGTCTCATACCCTTGCACTTTCATTTGTTCTAGCTTCAAATCTAGTTCCACCTGTTCTAAGCACTCAAATTCAATTTGAATCAAGTGCCACTCCCACAAGTGTGGATATCATGGGTAGTACTAGTGGTTTGAAAAGGATATTACAAGTGGACATGGGATTAGTGGATCCCAAAGATCAAGGCAATGTAAAGGAGAAAAAGGTTATGACAAGTACAATAATGGAAATGGTGACTATTAGTCCAACAATTGCCATACCTTTAGGACAAAACCCTCAAAATAGTCCAAAAAATCCACTTGTAATGGGTCAGGGTGTTTCCAATCCTCATGGTGGAATTAGGAGAACCATAGGAAACATAGGTGGAATCTCGTATGTTCATTGCAAGTGCTATTTCACCTTTCAAACATTCAATTGTGTTAGAAAACCCTGATTTTTGTTACAATGATTTTGTAACTAAATTTGAACAATAAAAAAATAGGAATAGAAAAAATACCAAGACAATGAAGAGGGATGCAGTTGCTGTAGCTTGTGATGCAGAACTTGCATCAAATAGGTTATTTCCCACATATGACCCAAATAAAGAAATGATGGAGTTCATGGTTGTTATGCCCCCAGCTAGAGATAACAATCCACCAGAGAGTTAGTTAGATCCATTTGAATTTCAAGTTAGCACCCTCCAAATGGATTTATCCAAAATTAAAAATGTGGACAAGATAAATGTGTTGAAAATGACCAACCAAGTGGTCTACAGTTTAGTGATGAAGTTAGAGAGAGAGAGAAAGGAAAGCTTTAGGGAACAATAGATAAGTTAAAGGCAGACCTAGAAAATGAAAAAGAAAAGGAGAAAGAAGAAGATAATAGGTGCAAAGAATTAGAGAAAAGGATAAAAAATTCATTCTCTAAAGAAGAAATTGGACAACAAGAACATATGGATGCATAACTGAAAATTTTGAGGGAAAAATTGGAAGAGAGCAATAAAAAACTTGAGGATGAAAAAGTCTCTTCACTAGGTTTATAAAATGCATGGAGACTGTGACACAAGAAAATAATAACTTAAATAAAGAATTGAAGAATGAGAGGGTAAAATAAAAATAATAGGAAGAGAAAGCAGAGAAAATAAAAAAAATATAGTGAAGACTAGTTGTCAGAAATGAGATAAGAACTAAAGAAGGCAAATAATACAATTAAAACTTACGAAAATAGCTTGAATGACTAAATAAAAAATATAGTCAAGAAATTAAAAAAGAATTTTTGGGGCAAATAAAGGTGATTGGTGATAGGTTGTGTGATTGGTTTGAATTGAATTAAAGTCTTAGAGATGCTTTTGGGAATCTCAAAGAGAACATTGAGAAGAAATTTTTTTTTGTCAGAGACAGAATACTGCAAAATAGATTTTGCAACAAATCAACACAACTAGTGATAGACATTTGGCAAGCAAGGGAATTCATGACCACGTTCATGCATCAATAAAGGCAAATTATATCTTTCAAAAATGTTAGAAACTAATGGAAGGAGAGGAAAATCTGGCCATATTTGGGACAAAGCTCGCCAAGATGAATAAAAAGACAACCAAAATGATAGGTCTTGGTTTTCTAAGTCTTGGTCCTAGTAACTCATCAATGAATTTTGTTGGAAGAGAAGATTACAAAAAAAAACTGGAGGACACAATGATGTCTGATTTAGGCAAGCTTCCCCAGGACACAACTCATGAAGGCATTGCAAAGTGCATCAAACCATTGACAAATTTGAATGTAGTATTGGAAGGATAATTGTTTTCAAGTCACTCTTCCAAGTATGGATGGCTGATGAGGTTGGAGGTCATTTACCACAACTTGACAAATATTGACCTTCCAACTAATGTAGAATGGATCATGCTAAACAAACTAGTAGAATCATCTCATACATCATAGTCTGTGAAAGTTCTTTTAGTTTCAATCATCTCTATATTTTTTCTAATGGATTGAATTGAGTTTAAAGTAACAAGTTTGAACTTTGTTTTTTGAACAAGGTCAACATAGCAGATGCTATTGCTAATTTACTAAACTGGCATGTCAAATGCAGAAATGTACAATTGTAAAGATGTTGTAGTTGTCTTACTAATTTTTATTTTGAGACTTCACATTAGGCAAATCGACTTGAAGTTGTTGTTTCTCCCTTGTTTCTATAAAAGGGAATTCAGGGTCTTTGGCTAAGGGTAATGAAATTGAAATTGGATATTGAGTCATTGAATTTTGTAAACATAATCACAGAGTTGTGTTCTTACTACTATGAATGCATGAATTTTAGCATTGTATCATATTTGTAAATAAATCAATGAGAATCTCTATTTCTAAGAATTGTATCATATGAATTGCTATGTTTTAAAAAAAATAATGAAAATTTACAAGAATTGTACCATATGAGATGAATAATGCAAATGAAAACCATTATTAATTGTAGAATTGAATCTTGATGACATTATCAACCACATTCATGTTTTTGACATTGGAATATGCTTTATGCATGATTGATGATGATATATAGAAATTGACAGTAGACTACAACAAAAAGTTTAATAAATACCTAGAACCCGCTACTTCTACAACGGTTCAAGTTTCCTCATCATATCATTATCGGGATCCTTGGATTCATTGCCATCAACTTCATAGCTTCCTTGGTTCTTTGATATGTTTTCTACACTCTACATACCTCTCCTTAACTGATATTCAACACTAGCAATGCCGGTACTAGTACTAGTACATGAGTCAATGACATTATTGTCTTTGGCACACCCACTTTGCTTCTAAATATTTCCCAACCCTCTTCTCTGACATTTCTTCCTCTACAATTTCAGTGCCCTTTCATAAGGAAAAGTATTGACTTCATACCTGGATGTATAGAGCCTCAAGTAATTTTCCAAATTCTTGTCTACTTTGTTTCTTAGCTTTGACTTTAGGAATCCCAAAGCACTAAAAAATCTCTCATCCTCCACCGACCCCAATATCATGGTCAGACATAAATTAATAAGGTTGAGAAATTTTGATATTGAATCAATCAATATTTCACTCTCAACTAGATTTTTCCAAAGCCTTGTTACCGATGGGGGTTCTACATAATATTATATTGATCCCTCATTATTTGTGAAAAATGACCTAATTTCTCTCTCAAATGAGATTCATCTAAAATTCCATTTATAGTTACTCCATTTAACTCTTTGGTTTTGAAAAAATGATCTATAAATGTTAGTAGCGTAGTTCAAAAATCTTTTGAATTGTTGATACTCCAATATCGAGGAAACACAATAGCCATGGATTCAAGTAGTTTGACTAGAGGGAATCTTTCTCTAATATGTGAGGAAAGATAATAGGCAATGTTATTCATAGATGCAGTTATAGACTTAACGATCTTGGTAAAGTCTTCCCTTTTAAGACTTGATAGTCTCTTCCTGGGGTTCTTTCTTGGTTCCTTGGACTCAAACTTGGCAAAGTAGTGCATTGGTATCTCAACTTTGTGGACTTCTACACATAACTCCCCATTTTCACTGATATTTAAAAAGTTATCAAGATTGTCCAAATCTATGATTTTTAGCTAGCTGGAAATTTTTACATCATCACATGATCAATAGAGATTATCGAGCGTCATGCATGTCAATTTACACAATGCAAAACATTCTGCAATATGCATAGCTCTTTGTTGGGCCTTTTTTTATTATATTTCTCATTTCCTCAAGCATGGAGAGAAGACCTGCTAATGTTAAGAGTGTATCTACATTACTTAACATTTGCAGCAGTGCAAGAAATTTTGGTAGCCTTGCTTCTTCACAACCTGAGTTAATTAGACCAAGCAATTATTGATATTCTGAAAAAAATTGAAACACTGGTCCATCCAAAGAGATCCATCTGGTATCATTATCCTTAAGAAGCTTGTTCCCATCGGTTAGTCCTTCAACAAAGTGTTAAAATTGCCTCAATCATTTTGGATTTTGATAGAAGTATTGGTAGAGCTCTTTGATTAAAAGTTCACTTTTTTGTACTGGAGCATGCTTGCTGACAACTCCAAAAGCTAGATTCATTCTACGGGCCATGTAATGGATGAGAGTAATGTAGGGTGCACAAGAAGATTGTATCTTTGTGCAAAGACCGCGCTTGTTGCCTTGCATTACTAAAGCTCCATCCGCTCCAACACACACCAACTTTTTGGCAATCATCATGTCATTTATACCTCCATACTCAATTAGAGAACTCTTTACTAGTTCAAATAATTTTTTTGCTGTCACATTATCCTTCATTTTAGCAATAGTTAGTAGATGAGGTTGGTAGAAAAAATTATGTATAGTATAAACATGCATGCATACCTAGGAAGTATTATCTACTATTGTAACCTCGTCTAAAGATAATGAAATAAAATTTAACTCTTTAATTTTTGCCTTTAGATCCTCTTTTTCAACCTCGGCTAGGCAACTTGCCTATTCCCATCCACTGTTTACTAACCAGTGACTGTTAGGATAGTTAAAAACTTTTAGAAAGTGTAATAAAACACTCAATGATGGGTATTCTATCATAGGAATCCCTTTGCCTAAAATATTAAAGACAACACTTAACTGAACAAATTTTCCCATTAGTTCTACTTGCAATGCTTTTCCAAATCAAGCTTCAATGGAGCCTTTAACTTCACCAGGCTTCATCTTTATATTATGCTGAAATTAAAATAATCCTACATTCCTAACATGCTGAGATTCCTCCTTTATTTTCCATCTTATCACTAATTTTTGATCTCCATCTATGGTTTTCTTTTCGTAAACTTTACCCATATGCTTCTCTATGGTGTCAATTTTGAGCTGCAACCTCTTTCCCTTCTTATTTATCTTGGTGCAAATCTTACATCTGCATTCTATTGGAGTCTCACCTTCAATTGGATTGTCCACTGGTTCAATGAATGGGCACTTTGACACCCATTCTATTTGAAAATTCCTCGATAGATCCCACTTATGATCTTTTTTTGATTCTCTATCATTCTTTGAATTGTATTTTCTTTTCTTCTTCCCTGCACCACCATCTTCTCTGAATTCTCAATCTCATCCAAGTCAATTATATCATTATGGCTACTCTGGGTATTTAACTAAAAATATTCTTCAAGCTCATCATGATATGAGATATCAAGTTCGCTGACTTCTTCAATATGCCATGTAGGTTCAAGTTGTGAATCTTGAAAATCTTCTTGTGATGAAGTAGCTTCCCGATTTTGGCCATAAACATTTCCAACACTATGACAAAAGTACAATGATAAGGTTATTCATTTTGCTGGCCTCTCTTGGCTTTCCCCATATGCGGGAGCCTTACCCTTATTCTTGTTTGACATCTCGATTCTTGAATGAAATAAAGGCTACCAGTGCAAAAAAAAATGTTTACTTGTTGAAGAAGTGACAATAGATCTATAATATATAGAAATATAATTCATTGTCCCTAAAATCATGTCTGAGGTCTCCTTGGTCACCACTGTTCACTAACTGGTCCCCACTAAATAAGAATGAATTCAAAATTACATAGTCGCAGAATAATAATCAATTACCTTTGCCTCAAATTCAATTGCAATCATGACTTGCCAATGCACTCAACAGTATAAAACTTTGTTATCGATCAAATTGAGATATAAAAACCAACCAACCAACCTTGAACCGAACCAAATTGTGTACAATAACACTGATCTATGAATGTATTTATACTAATCCTTTTTTGGTGAATTTGGTGAGAGGTATTAGGTATACAAATATTTGGCAAAGTTAACGTAATTATAGCATGTCTTGTGTTATTTCCAAGGTGATTATGGGTTGCCCAATACCTTGGTATGATTAAGAAAGTTGGCAAAAATGCATCGGTTTGTGACATGCGTCTGTAAAATGCCAGATGAATTTGGGGCTGCCTATAAATATATATGTATAAAACTATTGGCAAATATAGGCATTCAATTTCAGGCTGCTTTGAAATTATAGGCAAATGTTTAAAAATTGATGTGTCCAAAAATTATATTCCATTGGCGATAATGTGAAAGAAATGGAGAACATTAAATAAATGGATGGACGATGGGCCCGGGCATTGGACCCAATATTAATAAATTTTGAGTGATAGGATAAATCCAATATATGTATTCTATTTGCCAAATCTTGGGTTGCTAACATGCGACATTCACCAAATGGAAAATAATCACCACTAAGTTTTTACTGCCCATAGATGTTCCCTCCCTAGAACCTATGATTGTGGAACCTAATCCTTCAAGTTTATCTCATAAAACCATTTGTAACCAACATGTTTGTCAGCGTCGCAAAAATTGTCAAGCTAAGGCTAAGGCTCATGCCATTTCTTCTCACACTGCATCTTCCTCTCAACCTTTTCCTTCCTTGGATCAACCCATGCTTGAGCCTTTAAAGGAAGTTAATCAAAATAACAATATGAAAAAGGTTAAACATGATGATTTTGTTCATATTTTAGATTCTATTAATATTGATATGGAAGATACTCTTGATGATGATTCTAATGCACATGTTAGTGATGATGAATATGAGAATATTGATATGGATTATGATTTTCCTAACATGCTTTTTACGCAACTTACAATCACTCCTAGTGAAGAGTGCAGTGACTCCCACTAGAGTCCTTGCTTGGATCTGGTGGTGGTTCCTACTATGTTGGATGTTGTTCCTCTTGCGAGTTTCTCACCCTTACCTAACATTTCAAATCAAGATGGGGAGGGCATGTGGCACACTTTATGTGGACTTCTCTATCATGGTAGTCTTTGTGTGTTCGTGTTGTGTTTCCCCTATGTTGTGCTTTTTGTTATATGTTTTGTCTAGATTGCTTTAGATGATTATTGGCTGCTCCCTTGGCACAAGATGATAAAGTAGTCGAACATGTTGTGGGGTTATTCTATTTGTATCTATCTCCTTCTATTTTGTCATTACCTATTGTGTTGTATATGTGTTATTGTTCATAAATGTTCCCTTGTGTAGTCTATTTGGATTCTTGCGACATAGTAGTACCGATCCTTTTTCGTCTTTGTGTTGCAGCCCAAAAAGACTCTTCTTTGTATATCTTACATGTTTTACCTCCATCGAGTTAAGTAGTTCTACTTCCTTTTGGGAATGATGACATTTCATACTTGATATAATATTACATATTATCATATGATCATATTGACCCCAAAAGTTAGTGGATCCCTTCATGTTTTCTCTTTTTGTTATGTGTCCATTTCCCTTGGAATGTTCTCTCCCAGGGGCATTTCACAATGGAAAAATTATTCATGGATGCATGCACGCTTCCGTTAAATATATTTCTCCTATTGAGTCATTCACAATTGCTTTAATGTGGGGGCATACAGACTACTCACTTTTTGCACACACAAACATTGGCAATTTTGTCTCCTCTATCAAACTATTGACAATTCTTGGGGGATCTTTGATATTTTGGATCTCTCTTTGGATTACTAATAGCCTAGGAGGCCTGATCCATGTTATTGATCCTTCTTGGGACTATTGATAGTCTGGGAAGCTTGGTCATCTTTTTGATCCCTTAAGGACACACACATCCTTATGTCTTGGTCATTTTTTTATTATTCTTTTTGGGACATGGAGTTCCCTTGAAGTTGAATCCTTTGATGAGTTGAATAGCATGCCACACAAAATTTTCTAGACCATTCAATTCATCTTTGATGGGTTTATTATCATGTCACACACACTTGCTAGACCATTAAATGCCATCTTTTGTTGCACCCTTTTTCTTTTTCTTTTGTTTCATGTATTTCACAATAAGGAACACAAACCTTATTGGGAAAGTTGGCTACACTTTCTAGTTAGTGAAATCTCTCTTATCTTTTGACTTTGGATGTGATGAAGACTTAAGTCTCTTGGGGGCTTGATGATTTCTTTGTCTCCTTAGTCATGATAAGATCAACTCTTGCTTTTTGATCTACTTTATCATGAGTTTGAGGTAACTCATACTCTTGCTAAAGTGGGGGATAAATGTACCATCTTAAAATGGACACACTCCTCATTTAAGACCTTTTAGCTCCCATCCTTTATCAACTTTTCAGACCATGTATGGATTCATGCTCAATCACCTCTTTCTCTTGTTCAGTCCCATATTCTCCCTTTTCAACAATGTCGTATATGAGACCTCAGGGTTAGCTCTGCATGGGCCAACCCTAGAACATGTCAACCAAGTTTCTATGTTCCTTGAGGTTTGTGAAACTTGGGCTTGGTGTTGTCTCAGGGATTTAATTCTAAAAATGTGGTGACCCCATCATCTTTCTTTGTTTTCTCGCCCATAAACTAGTATGAAAGGAAGCCTAGGCACCTCATTTTGCAAGGAGGAAAAACAAATAAAGGCATGAATGAATGAAAAGGTATGAGATACACAAGAAATCAAGGAGGACAATTTGAAGCATTCAAGCATTCAAGTCTTCAAAGGTTCAAGATCCTTTGTGGGCATCTTTCCTCTTTAAGATCTAGCATATTATTATCCATCAAGGGAGGAGATCTACATTGAGGCATTCATCATCTTCTTCATTTGATGCACACTTACATCCATTACTCCATGAAGTGATTTCGGTATATCCATAACATTTGTGGAGATTTCCTACATTACAAGTTCAAGATCAACATACAAACACAACAAAATCTTTATTAACAAGGGTTTCTTCAAGAAAGGTGAATACTTACATTTGTATTGTTTCTTTTTTACATTTACATTTATATTAAAGGTTGATTCCTCAATCTAGGGATTCACCAGGGCAAGCCCTTATCCACTCCAACCCCAAAAACCTAGTTTTCTATATGTAGGAGTAGGATCTCAAAATTTTAGGTACAAATTTGGAAGTTGTAGACAAGAATATATAAGAAAAACTTGAGTCAATTTTAGAAAAGTGCCTCGGGAACACAGTGACTTGGTTGACCTATTCCAAAACATGGTGACACGGTTGACCTATTCTTGACAGCCTGAGATTTTCAACATTTTTTGGGTTTTTAGTAGTGATCACAGAATTGCAATCAGAAATTCAGCTATAGGTCTAGAACATCAATTTTCAGAGAAGAAAAGAATATTCCTCTTCATACTTCAAGGTGAGTACTTCATTATCTATTTCACATCTTAGTTTAGATCTATTCTCATATCTTAATTGCATTGATTGCTTACATTTAGCACCTAGATCTCTATTGCTTATCTTACTAAATCAATTAGTTCAATTTTACAAGTACATTTACACAACCTTAATCAAATCCTATATTGCATGAAAGTGGACTTTCTTGTGTACTCCCTTATTATAATTTAGGTTTAGCATTGGCATCCCTTTATCTTCTTGGGTTTTGCTAATGTAACTTAGGTTATATTGAGAGTTATGCCTGAAAGCCCCTCTTTCTCTTGTATTTTGAATGTTAGTGTGGAAATGATTAATTAATGAATACATCTCACATAGTTTACATTGTTAAATTCATCAACACCATTTTCCCTCTAAACACTTCTCTCATGCCACTTCACTTCAACTAGCATGCAGAGCTAGGGGATCAAATAAATATTTTTTGGAAATATTTTTAATTAAACTAAAGCATTGAAATGAAGTAACATTAATTAAGTAAATAGTGAATGAAGATAAATGCTAATAACTAAATTATACCAGATGATAACAATATGTAGACTTTGGAAACCGAAAGAGATAACTATAAAAAGAAAGCATTGAACTTCACAAGCTTATTGCCCTAGATGCTAGTGTAGGTTGTAGACAACAACACAGGTACATGATTATAGCATGACACACTAGCATCTTGTTTGGAAAAAGTACAAAATAATGACCAAAAGAAAACAAAAGTAACAAAAACTAAATAAATAGACTAAGCAAAAAACAATACATTAACAAAACAATAGAGACTACTATTATACTATGAATATAACAATAAATGAAAGAGAGGGAAGGTGTAACAGAAAATTCAATGTTCATTGAAGTGGATGTATTAAATTTGTGCCTTAATGAAACCTGCACACACAAAAACAAAAAAAAAGTGTTGGGCTGGTTGTTTGGAGACCTGCCTCAGTTAGCTCCTTGCTTTGGTTTTTTCACCTCCACAATAGTCGAATAGACACAAGATAAATAAATAAAATATATTCAATTATAGGATGTTAAGAAAATGATCTAGATAATATTGATATTCTCAAAACACAAGTAAATGGAGTAGAGAGACACCCCTCAAAGAGATGGAATCCTAGTAACGTAGCAATGAGACTAATGTACTACCAATGCAATTAAGAGCTCAAGAACATAGTGAAAAATTTCTAAAACATAGAGTGAAGAAATTGTAGATAAAGAATAATGCCCAGATTACCAAGAGAGACCCCAAAAGCATGTGTGAGAGAGATAGAATGAGCGTTGAAAAGGGGAATATAATGACAAAATTTGAAACCTGACATCAGTGGGTGACAAATTTAGGAATTATATTATATATGGTAGAAGTTTGTAATCCCTAAATGAACAAATTCTCACATGAGTGCATGCTATACATACATCTCCATAGTGTGTATGTTTCCTATTCTTGGTAGGTCGCATAGTCAAGATTTTGAAGTGAATGGTGAGAGAGGTCATGTTGAGTGGATGTAGAAAAATGACATGGATTTTTGAGTCTTAGGAAAATGTGAGGGTAATGCTAAATGCTCATTCACACAAGGGTGCAAATTTAAGCCATTACATTTTACCACTACTTTACTAAGAATATCATATCACACAAGAAAATACAAGCTAAAGTAAGAAATAAATTACTTGACTTACCTACAGGGATTCTATTACATGGGGTTTCCCCTAGCTAGGAACCCCTAAATTTTTGTTGAGATGTATCCAAGACACAAGCTACAAATGAGTGTGCTAAATGATGAAGACAACCTATAGACCCAAGTTCATCAATGATACACCAATATGGGTGGTAAGTTATGTTATGATAGATAGCCATATGATAGGTTGATATTGAAAATGCTCCAACATTCATAGTGAATGATAGATCTACATGTAATGGGGGGCCTTTTGATAGTGTGTTGACATGCATAGTGAATCCTAGATAGGCATGTGATAGGGAGGATTGGACACATGCATCAACACACATATCATAAGCTAGATAGACATATGATAGGATAACTTAGATCATTCCAGTATATGTAGTGTTAATCTAGATAGGTGTACAATAGGGAAAGATTGAGACATAAATATAGTGGATTGGACCCCACAAAGGCAGACACTGAGATCAAAATTTAAAATTTTTGTGAGAAAACCTTGTAGTGTATAGATGTCATGATCATTAGATAAAAGCCAAATCAGAAACATAGATAAAATGAACTCCCTTGGAATGGACTATGTTTCTCAGAGGGGAGAATAAGACATTCCAAGGGAGAAAAGATATTGCAACATGTCAACCTATGAGATTTTTCCATGAAATGTCACTTTCTAATGGGTGACACATGATTTACACAACATCTGCACAGAGATAGGGGATTCGATGGATTAGCATCATAACCTAGAAGAGAAAGGATACACTCTCTTAGGGGATATTTCATCACTTCCAACCATGGATCATATCTAAAGAAGAAAAAATGAAGACAAAGGAAAATAAAAATTTGGGTCAACATGGAAGGAGTGCCTAAATTCCCCCAACACTTTGCATTGTACCCAAATGTAAAAAATTAAAGACATAAAAAATAGAATAAAAAAATGAAAAAAAGAAGGAATGAAATAGAGAACCTCCCATTTTTAGGTACCAATGAAGTACAAGAGTCCTCCGGGAGGGAACAACATTGGAAGACAAGCACTTGGGAATAAAATAAAACACACTCTAATCTAAAGATGTAGAAGCAGACAGTACCCTCACAGACCGTCCATCAATAGATCATCTCCCTTCCAATATTTGATCATATGGGAAGTGAGGTTGAGATTGTAATGGAACAACATAATGTTAGCTCAAGGAACCCCACTAGTAGTAAGAGCCAAGGATGAAAGAACCTCAACATTATCATCTAATAACTCAATTGTAGAAAGTGAGAGGGATTGTATGAAGATTGTCATCAACATTGGAATATGCTCCAATGAGTCAAAGATACAAACCTCTATTATTGTAGGAGACCGATGAGGAGGTAAAAATAGAGAAGATTCCCTGCTAGCCTTAGTGAAAGGGGCAAAGAAAAACTTTGGAGAAGTCAAAGCTTGCTCCACCGCAAGGAAGAAAATAGAAAGTGGATATGTCAGAGTAGATTTATGATGGCTAAAATTTGGGATATGACCTTTCTCAATCTTTCTCTTAAAATATGGAGGAGAAGACATCTGATTAACTTTAGCATCCTTTAGGACATTAGGTAAGATGCCATGGTAGTCTTGAGATGGGGTGGGTGTAGGTTGGATGAACATTACTATACTAGATACCACTTGGGTGTGTATCATATTTATAAACTCAGGGAATAGTAGGATATATGGAAAAGTGGTTATCAGAGGTGGCTCCTATGAAGGGGATATGAACACTTGGACTTGTTTGGCATAGCATCTGATGGTTACTCCTAGTGTAGGGGGGAGCATGACAAAGGTAGTAGTAGGCCAAGGAGCTGGTGCAACTAAAACTAAAGTATGAGCGGAGCTAGAAGAAGATGCTGAAGTGATAGTAGACATGCTCAAAATACATGCTCCCCACCCTTCAGGTGACCTCACATACCAAATCCCTCTCCTTTTAATGATGCTTGACCTCATCTACAAGATGGTTTTGACACAAATGTGGGCCCAATTGAAAAGCCTACAAGGGTATAACACTAGCCTGCTCTATGGGGGAGGTCTATGATATTATAATCAATAAAGGAGATGGCCTTGCTAATTGATTAGGAGGAAAAGATAATGTAGGAACTATTTGCTTAGTTACAAGCACCCTTCCTATTTTTTCCCTATAGGTAGTAGGAGGAATAAATGACGCGCTCGAGGGTTGAGTAGAAACTATCAAAGGAGATGGCATGGCCTTATGAGACCTATTACCATGGCCATAAATGCTAGGGTGATGTATGTCTTTAATGATGGGGATAGGAAAAAATGGATGCACCTTGAGCTTAGGTAGCATGGTTTCCTTTCCTTTATCCATGTTAGATGTGAATACAAGAATAAAAGACACTACCGGAGGCTGCATGTCCCGAAATAGTCGAGGAGGCTTCCCACATGGCACATGATTTCCTTGAGCCCCTGATTAGGAAGGGATAGAATATGAAAATTTTTGAGCCTCATGAGAGGGTTGAGCAGGGGAAGGTTCTATAAATTTTAGATTAAGTTTCCTAACTTATACTTTTGATAGGAAATAAATGTTATATCCCATCAAGGGACATGGGCCCTATCAAAGCAGGCCAAAAGTAGTCAAGTGAGAAGCCCCCATGGGACAACAAAGGATGATATCCAGTGTCTTGAATGGTATGATTTATCTCCTCATGATGAAACTTTATATATTTATGGATAAAAATGGGACAACTTCCATAGAAGTCAACTAGGGGATACTTAGTTTGACCTTGAAGAGGTCCAATCCAGGAATCACCATGAATATTGAGAAAATTTCTTTAGGTCTCACTTGGATTGTCAAAGTGGTGGATCCCAAAGTGGGAGAGACAACTTGTCATGTGTCCTAATGATGGAGGAAAACTTGTCATACTTTCCTCAGTTTAAATGATTGACAAAGATGACCTCCTCTACGATTACATCTACCTGACACGTGTATGCACCCTAAAATGGTCGCCTAGACTTTAGGCCCCTGTATGCACCCAAAAATGGTCGCCTAGACTTTGGGCCCCATTTATTTGCTTTATCAATCCTGAATCATTTTGATCAATAATCAATATTTTCAACATTATCAATTTCCTGATCAAATCCTAATTTCGATCATATATTAGATTTTTATCCTATGGGCTAATCATTTATCCTAAGTCTTTATTTGATTAAAAGGAATATTTCCTCCCCTTTTGATTAAATAAAAAGCCCACCCTTTCCTCTTATCCTAAGTTGCACAAATAAAGTATTATTCCTATTTTATAAAAAGGAGAAAAAGCACTTTTGTCTCACATGAGGCTCAAAAGTCAACACTTCACTCTCATTGGAGGATACTTGTGTACATGGATTGCTCCTCTTTCAAGCTCCACTGCTGATTAAGTCTTTTTGCCTCTTAATCTCCATGGTCCATTTCACCTCATTTCTTATAAAAGGAGAGCTCTCTCCTCCATTTGCATATCCATGTTTTATGCTAATGTTATGCTGCAGGTTTTAGGTGCATTTGGAGTTTGAAGACATTGAAGACTTGTTGCATTTCATTGTAGTTGCATATTTCCATTCTTAGTTGCATGATAATGGCATTCTTAGCTTAGTTTCCTTTTATGTAATAGAATAATCTCACATAGTCTTAATAGGAAGGGTTGTAACACATTGTTATTTCCATTTCATAGCTTAGTTTGTACTTCCATTTTCATAGCATAGCTTGCACATTTGCATTCTCATTCTTAGCTTGCATTGCATTTGCATATTTGATTCTTGGAGATATTGGCATTGTTGCCCTTGTCTTCACTTGAATCTCTCATTGTATGGTTGACTAGCAAGGTCACAAGCTTGTAGCTCTAGCTGAGAGCAAATACACCATAGTCCCTTGCAACTCCATGCATAGAGAGCTATGAGCCGCTTTGTGAGGCCTCATTCTTGAGCAACCTTGCATGTAATGGTTCATAGAAGTGCACCATTTTAGTGTGTACATTTCTGGCACCCACCGTGGGGCAGAGTAGATAGCTTTGTTCTTTCATTTGATGCATTTTTCATTATTTTTAGATTAATTTTAGGAAAAATCTACATTTTTTGGTTTTCTGTCTCAGATTATCGTGCGACATTTCTCAGAAGTATCGCACGATATACTTTCTATCTTGGCGCGATAGTTCACGCGGAAAAAGTATCGCACGCCTATATTGAAGTCTATCGCCTGGCATCAGGTGAAGTATCGCCTGGCATTGTGCGAAGTATCGCGCGACTGAGAAATATCGTGCGACTGAGAAGTATCGCCCGACTATAGGAAACTGTATCGCGCGATACTGTTGAAGTCTGAGAAATATCGCCTGGTCTGGCAGAGACTTGCGTTTTCAATTTTCTTGTCCGAATTTGATTATTTTTAGCTTGCTGCTTTGATTTGCTGTGTTTAGATAGGTCTAACCCGCATCTTTTAGCTTAAATCTAGCAGTTTGTTGCATGTTTACATTTGGATTTTGATTTTGCTAACTTTGTGGGTCTAACAAGTTGTGTTTGTAGGTGCTCTCATTTGCTTGAAAATTGCTAAAAATGCATGTCAAAGAGGGCTACTAACAGTTTTTGCAGGGCTGCCCAAGCATAAAAACAAAAAAAAAAAGTTATTTCTTGCTTGTTATTTACTTTCCTTTCAAGTGTGGCATTCACTAATTGTATTAGGAATCTTAATACCTTGTGAAAGGGATCTTGAGGTGGTAGGAGAAGTATGCTCTTCACCTTTAGGTGAATCAGAAAATCTTGACCCATCTTAAGGTTTTGGAAGCAAGGGAGTAATTGAATCTCTTTGCTTGGTGTGCTTGGGAGAGATTTTTGAGATAGGGGAGTATGCTCTTCACCCTTGTGGTGAATCAAAAACCTTGAACCTCAAGAGTTGATCTATTTTGTTTAGTTTAGGAATCCTTTAGCGGGCTTGCTCTTGAGCAATCAAGAGGAACGACTCAAGTGGGGACAACCTTGTCATCATTTTCCTTGGTGGCAAGTGATTCCAACTCACTATAATCTCAAGGCTATCAAGGACACCAAAAACCTTGATAGACATAACACTTGTCTTCGTTTGATGTGAGTAGCTCATGAGATTGCGACTATGGGGAAAACATTGAACAAGAATGCTTAAGGTACTCTTGAGGCCGCAAGGTCCTAGTCCTTTATGAGGAGCAAGAGGGGTGTTGTGAACGGAAATCCTTATTAAGAACCATTAGATATAAGCCACCTTCTTTTAGCCGCTTATCTTCTTAGTGCAAGGATTGATCCAAGTGGTTTACCCAGATCACCTTAAGATACTCACCATATGTGTCCCTTTGGTTGTGTCATTTGACATTTCCATGACAAAGCCAACATCTCTTGTGGGTAACCACTTAGTGTGAGGTGAGGGGGCATCAAGTTGTGGGCTAAGTTGGTAAGTATTGAGCCTTGACTTTCTAGGATAGATTTTCTTGAAGTGTCTTCGATTGTGTGATACCAGTGCAAACGTTCTTACATACAAACAATCGGTAGCATTCATAGGGTGTTGTTTCAATTTTGATACCACAAGTGTTTGTCTTGGCAAGGTTGCTTTTGCCCTTGTTTCAAGTGTTTGAGACCATGTTTTGATCCCTTACTGTTTGCAAACCTATCAAAATTCTGCTGATACTGTGACTGAAATTGAAAACATTAACCCTCAGACTGGAAATTTTGACCAAATAGACCCAAAAATACAAATTTCACACAATTCTGGTCAAGAGTTAAATAATTCTGCAACAGTATCGCACCCTGTGAAGTGAAGTATCGCGCGATACTTCGCACATGCTAGAAATATCGCCCGCTTTGAAGAGAAATATCACGCGATAGTTCACCCCTGACAGACTATCGCCCGGCCTGCCTGGAGTATATCGCCCGCCAGTATTAAGAAGTATCGCCTGGCTTCGGGCGAAGTATCGTGCAGGTATAGGTTTATCGCCCCAGTAGCCTGGAGTATATCGCCTGGTTTATTTTTTCCGTGCTTAAATTTTGGTCAGTTTCAGTTGCTGTCAATCAAGCTAGGTCTTAGAGCAGGCTTCTCACCCTGACGTCCGAGATTTGTCTTGACTCCAAATTTTTGGTTTTTAGTCCTCCGGGATAGCATCATTTGATTTACAAAATCACTTTGGAATAATTGTCAAGTTAGAAAGCCATTCTTGGTGCCAAGGTTCATCTTTAAAATTGTTAGCTATATTCTGAAATTTTTTTAGTACTCTTATTGTCCAAATCGCTTTCATTTTCATCTCAATTTCAATTATCTTTTGGCCTAGTCCAACCTCCTGATTCAAAAGTGCAAGGGTAGTCACCCTTTGATTTGAAGCACCTCTTTGACAGTGTTGGTAAAGCCCTTTTTTTTTCTTTTCATTTCTCTTTGGACAATAGAGGACTTTGATTATCCTAGTTTGATGTTGACACTTTGAAAGGTCACCTTATCATTGAGAGTGTCTCTCTTTCATGTCAGTTACGACAAGGTACCAATTTAATCAAGGGAAGTGACCCCCTGTTGCCTTTAGCCAGTTACCACCCGTCAAGACTCGTCGACAACCTAAGGGAAAAGGACCCCTTTTTGACCAATCTCCTAAGAGTGAATCCGAGGTTTGTTTTAATCCGGGAGCTAATCCTAGTGAAGTGAGCACCTCTTTTGTACCACTTTCATCAAGTATGGACATGAGTTACACTTTCACCCGACAACGAAGAGAAGCCATGAATCAAACTCTTGAGGATATCTTCCAATGACACAGAAGAGAGTATGGTGGTTCTTCTCATGCTAGTCCACCTGGGTCACCTCCTAACAACACGAGGTATTTTGATGCTCATCAACAAGTCGAAAGACAACATAAGCAAGCTTATTCAGATTCAGGGTCACAACACGAAGACCAGAACAATGAATCTAGTGATCACCACATCAACGCAACTAATGCAATGAGGCATTCGAGACAAACCTCCCCACTTAAAGACACCTCTCGATATGCAAATACATGATTGAGAAGCATTGAGAGAGAGAAGCAAGCCTACTTAGATGAACAGGCTGCTAAAAAAGAAAAATTCAGACAACTAGAGGAAGAGGAACGTGCATTGTTGGATATACAGAAAAGAGTCACCCAAGAAGAAGAAGATAGACTCTATGCACAACAACTCCAAAGCTGATTTAACAGAAGGGGAGCCAATAGTGGGACCAACTCACCCCCATCTACCCCTTCCCCTAGCCCTCGAAGAAGATCAAAGACACCCTCACGATCCCCAAGTCCTAGAGGAAGAAGGGCTTCAAGATATGACCATCATAGGAGACAGTCGTCTCATAGACATTCAAGGCAACCCTCCCAACGAGCACATCATGGCTCACAACATGGAGGAAGTTATGCTAAAATTGATCATATGGACTTCATGACTATGCAACAAGAACCATCCTTTCAAGCATATGTGGAGCAATATGTGGAACAAAACAAAGACCAATTCTTGGAAAGTCTTATCAACAAAGGCGCTAAAGTTCCATATAATTTTGATGTTCACCAAAAAATCAAGAAACAGAATCCTTCAACTGATGAGGTGATCTTACAAATGCAAAAGGATATAGACAGGATGAAGGCTCCCAAGAGCACATTTCATTTGGACTCCATATGTCCTAACCCCATTGAAAAAAGTGTGGTGATGGTAGAATTCCCTAAGAAAGTTGAATTCCCAACATACGACAAATATGATGGCACTGGTGACCCTCACGACCATGTTTGACAGTTCTACATAATGAGCTTTTCCTTTCACCATGAAGACTCCTACTTGCTAAGATTATTCCGAAGGAGTTTAAAAGGTCAAGCCATGGAGTGGTTCACCAACCTTTCCCCTCCAGTAAAGACATTTAAAGAACTTGTCCAAAGATTTGTTCAGCATTTTGCTTACAACTTATCAAGGTCAGTCACAATGCTTGATTTGTGTAAACTTAAACAAAATCAAGGGAAATCTTTTGTCATATTTTTACAATGATGGAGGCGATTGTGTTCAAAATACCCAAGGACAATCCCTGAAGAGGAGAAAATTGATATCATTGTCAACAACCTAATACCAGAACTCAGATATGAGGTCAAGAAAATCTCCTTTAATTCCTTTGATACTATGGTAGAGGTGGCATGTCGCATTGAGGATGTCCTAAAAGAACAAGGAATTTTGGCTAAACCAATAAATAACAACAATAGCCAAAATAACAATACTAATGGTAACAAGGACAAAAAGAACTCCTATTGGAACAAAAACAAGCAAGTGGTCAACGACGGAGTTGTTGACTCATCCCAAGTAAAAAATGAAGGAGTTCTTAACCTCTCTCATGCAGTTCAAGCTATGAAACTGCAAACGTCTTCAACACAACAAGACAAACCTAAGTATCAAAGGAGATCTAAAACGGAGACAAGACAATTTACTAAATTGGGAGAATCTTATGCAGATGTTTTCAAGACATTATTTGCTCATAATTTGGCGCACCCACAAGATCCTACAAAACATCGAATACCAGATCCTTTACCTCATTGGTGGGATGCTAAGGCTTTTTGCATTTTCCATAATGGGATTGGACACGACATAGAAAATTGTTTTAAACTCAAGCATCTTGTCCAAGACCTTATTGAAAAAGGACAATTACAAGTGGATGGGTTAACCACTAATGTAGACCATCAAGCCTTTAAAGAGCCCTTGCCTAAATATGAAAAAGGAGAGAATTCTAGCAATAAGAATGGCAAGGCAGCTATTAACTATACATACACACATGCTGACAATGTGATTAACATGCTTGAAGTGGCTGACGATAACATCAACATGGTGAGAAAGAAAGATCCTTATGGACATAATGTGGACTCAAATCCGATGACTAATGAAAGACCCGCTGTGGTGATAAGAGGTCCTCACTCACAAAGAATGCCCCAGTCCCTCAATGCTGTCACTAGGGGTCAGGCCCAAGCACCCATTATCATTAAAGGTCCTAGCACTAGCAAGTCCAAGCAGCCCATGTCCAAAGGTGCTCTTCCCAAGTCTATCGTTGGTCCTGATTCCAATTATAATCTTATTGACCAGCTACAATGTACACCCACGTAGATTTCCATTTTTGAGATTTTAGAATTGTCTCCTAAGCACAAGCGCGTCCTTGAGGATGCTTTGCGAGCAACCAATGTCCCTAACAACTTAGATATTGACCAATTCCAAAACATGGTCAACCATTTGGCTAGCCCTCATTACCTCACCTTCTCAGAAGAAGATGACAAATCCATTAGTCACCCACATAATTTGGCCTTACACATCAAAGTCATGATTCATAAAACCCGTGTTAGGCATGTACTGATAGATGGGGGTGCGGGGCTCAATATTTGTACTCTAAGTTTGCTACTAGCTCTAGGATATTCCTAGAATGTCATTGACACAAAGAAAAGGATCACAATCAAAGCATATGATGAAGCAGAAAGAAGTTCTAAGGGATTGGCCATTTTACCTATTCGCATTGGTCCCGTAGAAAAAGATATATTATTCTAAATTGTTGATGTTGGACCTCTAGCCTACAACATTTTGTTAGGTAGGCCATGGATTCATGAAATGCAGGCAGTCCCATCAACATATCACCAGTGTGTAAAGTTTCCCCATAACGGTGTAGAAATTTGCATCCCTGGAGATAGTGCTCTATCAGCTAATAAAATTTCTGCGGGATCACATGTGCCTTTGAATAGGGAAGCTGACAGTCCTAGTAGTTCAGTTGAACAATGCAAGCAGAAGTTCAAGACCATGGATCTCGGGATGGGTGATTATAAGATTGATTCTTTTACAAAAATGCCAATCTCTCCTAGGTCTTATGGGAGACCATCACCAAGTACAAAACCTTCATCGGCAATGACATTATTTGAGAAATTTGTTGAGTCTTCGGTCCCCATTCAAGAAGAGAAACAGGAAGTTGCTGTCAGGAACTGGATCTATCACGAAGAGAAATACAAACATAACGAGAATTTTGCTCCTTCACCTGAAACTTATGGGAAAGGGTATACACTAGTTAAAAATATGGGATATCCAGGATATGGTCCCCTTAGTCATAGGCTGGACACTAAAGCTGAGCCTCTTGATCACGCTCTTTTTGGACAAAAGAATAAGTCCATGGTTGGCTTAGGTTTTGAGAATAAGAAGAAGAAAGGTGTCCCTATCCCAGCTGCGATGGACAATGACAGTGATGCAGATTATACGCTTGATCTTTCCAATCAACAAGATGTGTCTGATGATTGGGTGCCCTCAATGAATCTCCTTTGGGGAGATTCCATAGATTTGATGCTTAATAGTCCTACTATCCCAGCTGTGACAGATAGTGACTGTGTGACTGCTAGATCGACAAAGGAAAGTGTTACTGTCCTAGCTGCGACGGATAGTACCAATACTAGCACTAGAGAGGGGGAAACCCTTCCTAACCTTAAGGCTTCCACATCACGAGGCCTAAATGATGACTCAGAGATAGAATCCCATGAATATGAATGGGATTCACTTTCAGATGCAACAATTGATCTGGACGTGGATATTATCCATGCCTATAGTACCCAACCCGATGTGACTAACGATCCTAGTGTCGAACTAGAGGATTGCCCTCCTCAAATCACCTTAGTGGATGATGCTTCATTTGATAGGGTGAGTCCTAATTTGGGTATCTTAGGAGAAGACTTGATGAACTCTGATTACATGGTCACCAGAGATGACACCTTTTGCATAAACAACATCGAACCCGCCATTGACTTACCCCTTGTTCACTTTGACCTAATTGACTGGTCTCAGTGCCATCAAGAGCCCACATTCCTCACCTTCCACAACGATTACGAAATTGCTTGCTATCTGAATGCTCTTGAACCCATGGCTTCTTCCACCAGTGAACCAACAACCAGCATGACAGAGCCTGATATTAAGTACCTCAGTCTCAAAATAAAAGAGAAAAAGAAAAATAGGTCTGATGGTGAAAACCACTTTGTGGCAGTGTCAGAACCAAAAATAGTAAAAAGAAATGACGCATCTGAAGGTGAAAACCTCTTTGAGGCACCTAAGGATGGGGTACTTAATAACTTGCTGAGTTATTTCCAAGATAGATCATCAATATTGATTGAGCCAACAAAGCCAGTCAATTTAAACACAGAAGCAAATCCTCAGATAGTCCATCTTGCTCAGTCTTTATCAGAGGAAGAGACCAAGGCATATGTACAGTTTTTATAGAAAAATAAAATTAACTTTGCATGGACCTACTCAGACATGCCAGGGCTTGACAAGAATCTCATAATGCATCACTTATCCATAGCTCCAGGAGTCAAGCCAGTAAAACAAAGATTAAGAAAAATGCATCCACATGTAGCTCTACTTGTCAAAGGAGAATTAGAAAAAATTTTGAGAGCCGGATTTATTAGAGCCATCGACTATGCAGAATGGATCTCAAACATAGTACCTATTTCCAAACATGATGGGTCCATTCATGTCTGCACAGATTTTAGAGATCTAAACAAAGCATGCCCAAAGGATGATTTTCCACTTCCAAACATTGACATGATAGTGGACATGACGGCGGGCTATGACATATATTCTCTAATGGATGGTTTTTTAGGGTATAATCAAATTAAAATAGCTCCTGAAGACCAAGAGAAAATAGCATTCACATGTGCATGGGGAACCTACTGCTGGAACGTCATGCCATTCGGGTTAAAGAATGCAGGAGCAACCTACCAAAGAGCTATGACGACTATCTTTCATGATATGATGCACAAAAATATGGAAGATTATGTGGATGATACCCTGGCAAAATCAAGAAAAAGGGACACACACCTCAATGATCTGGAAGTAATTCTAGATCGTATGGAACAATTTCAACTCAGATTGAATCCAAAGAAGTGCGCATTTGGCGTCACCTCAGGCAAACTTTTAGGATTCATAATATTAGCAAAAGGTATCGAGGTTGACCCTGAAAAGGTCCAAGAAATCCTAGATATGCCACCTCCTCGGAATATTAGCCAAATGAGAAGTCTTCAGGGACATCTTCAATCAATTAGGAGGTTTATTTCTCAGCTTGCAGATAGAGCGCAACCCTTCAACAAGACATTGCATAAGGGTGCTTCTTGTGTTTGGAACGAGGATTGTCAAAAGAGCCTAGATCAGATCAAACAATACTTGGCCAATCCTCTGATCCTAATGCCTCCTATTCCAGGGAAGCCATTGATCCTCTATATTTCAGCTACAGACACTTCCCTGGGGGCATTGTTGGCTCAATCAGATGATACTAGGAAAGAACGGGCCATCTACTATATCAGCCGTACTCTAGTCTCTTATGAGATCAATTATAATAATATTGAGAAGTCTTGTCTCACGGTGGTGTTTGCTTCTCAAAAGTTGCGCCACTACATGCTTGCTCATACCATACATTTGGTTGCCAAAATTGATCCCCTTAAATACTTGCTTAGTAAGGCTGCCCTGACGGGTAGACTTGCTAAATGGATGATGGTCCTCACTGAATTTGACATAGAGTACGTTGAAAGGAAGGCAATAAAAGGGCAAGCTATTGCCGACCAATTAGCTGATTTTCCAATCCAGGATAGTATGCCAGTCCAAGTGGAATTCCCAGATGAACACATCTTGTATACAACTACTTGCACTTGGACAATGTTCTTTGATGGCTCCCGCATGCAAAATGGATCAGGTGCTGGAGTGTTATTTGTTTCTCCACATGGGTACAACATTCCGAAGTCTTACAAACTATTATTCCCATGTACCAATAATATTGCAGAATATGAAGCTTTAACTAATGGCTTGAGAATGGCTATAGAATGGAACATCACAGAGTTACATGTCTTTGGGGATTCCCAGTTAATCATCAACCAAGTCAATGAAGAGTATCAAACCAAGGATGACAAATTGATACCCTATAAAAAGATGGTTGATTCTTTGAGATGCTATTTCACCTTTGTGACGTTTCAACAAATCCCTAGGACAAAGAACAGAGCTGCAGATGCCATGGCCACATTAGCTTCACTTCTTCAGTTGGAGACACATGAATCCAGATTTGAATTCCTGGTGGAAGAGCTACACCATCCCATCTTTGACTCATCTAAAAGCCATGTCATTTGTGCCATTATCACACACGAGTCTTCCTGATATGGTGCTATCTATTCATATCTTCGTGATGGCATCATCCCTGACACATTCACCCGCTCCAAACACTGAAACCTCATCCGTAATGTCTCTCACCACACCCTCATCTCTGGTGATTTATATAGGAGGGGTTTAGATGGGACGCTCCTTAGGTGCTTGGAAAAGGAGGAATCCAACCAAGCGTTAGCTGACATCCACGAGGGCATTTGTGGTGGACATTCTAATGGTCTTGCCATGGCCCGAAGGTTGCTTAGGGCGGGATATTATTGGCCCACAATGCAGATAGACGCAGTCACCTTTGCTAAGTCATGTGAAAAATGTCAGAAACATGGCAACCTGATTCATGCTCCGGGTAGGGAGCTGATCCCTTCTGTTTCTCATTGGCCATTTCAACGCTGAGCCTTTGATCTGGTTGGGCAGATTCATCCCAACTCATCAGGTGGACACAAGTTCATTATTACTACCACTGACTATATCACAAAATGGGTGGAAGCTGTGCCACTTTCTGTTGCTTCAGGAAGGACCATTTCTTTGTTCATCTTAAATCATATCATTTGCCGATTTGGAGTACCTTCTGAGATCATTACTGACAATGGAGGTCAATTTAAGAATAAGGCCCTAAAACACCTATGCAAAAAGTTTAAAATCAAACAACATTGGTCCTCCATCTATTTTCCACAGGGAAATGGACAGGCAGAAGCTTCCAACAAAACCATTCTTAAGATTCTTCATAGAACAGTGCACAAGAATGGTAGGGATTGGCACTTACAAATCAATCCAGCACTATGGGCTTACAGAACAAGCATTCACACACCTACAGGAGCCACTCCTTTCTCTCTCACCTATGGTGCTGAAGCAATATTGCCTTTAGAAGTCGAGATCCCATCACTCAGAGTCTCACTCAAAGGTTTGATTACAGATGAGGATTACCATGCCATGAGGCTACAGGAACTAGAACTTCTAGATGAGAAGCGTAAGGCTTCCTTTGATGATATGAGAGTGTATCAGAAGTGTATGTCCAAGGCATTCAACAAGAAGGTTCACCCTAGAGAATTTCAAATAGGTGATCTTGTTTTGCGAGAAAACCCTAAGAACCAACAAAACAGAGAGCAAAAGGGCAAGTTTGAACCTAACTAGCTTGGACCATATGTTATTACAGCTGCTTTTGGTACTGGTGCGTATTTACTATCAGACCCTGATGGAGAACAGCTCCCTGATCCCATCAACATTGTGCACCTCAAGAAGTTCTATCCTTGATGCCCATTTTGTCTGGAGGCATCCTTTGTACATATTTATGGATCCTAAAAAAATATAAAAAAAATTGATATATGATGCTGAAAAAATCCTAAAAAGTATAAAAAGTCCTGAAAAAATACAAAAAAATCAAATATTCAAAAATTCAAAAAAATAAAAAAGTGCCTTGGTGAAAACCTAGCAATAGGCGCCTTGGTAGCAAAAATACAAAAAAAGGAAAAAATGAAAAAAGAATCCAAGTGGTGAAAACTTGGAAACAGGCGCTACTTGAGGCCTTTGCACCCCTATTTGTTAGCATGCGTCCTCGACACTTAGCCACTTTCCATCATGCCTTGACCTTATTTGGCCTAATCTGGAATTGGTCTTTGTCTTTGTCTAGGGGGCATAACTGTTAGCATTGGTCCTTTAGGTGTGTTTGTCTCTTGGGGCATTTCACAACATGTGTTTTTCAACACCACCCCAAATAGTGTTTTTCAACACTACCCGTGCGTCAAGTGTTTCTTAACACTTATCAAATGTCTTACCCTATAGTCTAGTATGCTGCGATATTTCTCATTTGCAAATGTGATAACCAGAGTTTGACTCTATGACTAACCCACATGCACTTAAACAATCAACTCGTTGAGATATGTTGACTTTATTTTTCTTTGTGTGCTGTCTATGAGGATTTCTTTGATGAGTAGTCTCTCCCTGAGAAGTTTTCAATGATGCATAGCTAGAAGACTGAGGGAATGAGAACATATTTTCTTGCTTTATCTGCTTGTGGGTATATTTTGTTGATCCTAACTGTCATGAGCATTTATGCTGGTCCTACTTGACACTATGGATTGACAAGGTATTATCCTTGACTGTTTTGCGAGTGCATGCTTATAGCTATCCTGACTTTCATATGTCTTGATACAAGCATAATCTCGCCATATCAAAACTTAGGTGATCTCACTACATTAGTCATCTTGACCTATATGTCTTTGATGCCTAGGTGAGATTCCCACATCTCTATCTGATAAAGATCATATTCATATCCACATAGTTACGCTAGTGTGCATTGTATGATCTTACGACGCTACCAATAATGCTCGATGATGATAATTAGATGTCTATAAGCGTTGTGACCTTGCAAGTCAACCACTTTTCATTGTAGCTTGCATTTTTAGGTTCATGATAGTTTAGTTTTGCATCTTGCATATGGAGAGAGCTCTCCTTTTCATCTTACGTGGACCTGTCAGTCGACTGCACTCCCCTTTTCTTCTTCTCGATCATGTCTTTCGCTCCTTGTCTTTTTCATCTCAAACCTGTTCCTGTTCATCACAAGGGGTTAATCACATCATCATATCTATATCAAAACTTTCATTTTTAAGAAACATGAGTCTATATCATACACATGAGAATTAAACATACATCTATGAGAATTAAACATACATAAGCACATACATAAGCATTTTGAGCAAAATGACAAGACAATATACATAAACTGATACATCCATCACAAGTGAGACAAATACACATGATACATCGAACATCTAGTAATCTCATAAATCTATATACAATGTCATGATATATAATACAATGTGAGATCCCAAAATCTGGATCAAAAGTCTCAAAATATGTCTAAAACACCTAAACCTAAGACTCGCTACCACCCTCGTGAGGAGATCGTGGTGGTGGAGGAGGCATAGCTCTCCTATCGAGTACCACGTCTAATACCCCTACCTGCTGAGAGTATGATGGTGCTCTCTCACCCTCTGGGACGGCCTGCAAATATAACCCATGATAATAGGTAGCTCTCGCTGACTCTCGTCGGAGCTCTAGTGCCTCGACCTGTGCCATCGCCTCACGGCGTGCTATCTCTGCCTTAAGTTCAGATATCTGCTGATCTCGCTCTGCCCTCAGATCTAGTAGCTGCTGATCTCTCACAGCTATAGTAGTCTGGAGCTGCTATATCTCTACCTCCTAAGCCTGTATCTGGGCTCTCAGATCCTCTCCCCCCGTAGGCTGCTCCTGCTGTACCTCCGCCTGCTGGTGAGCTGGTCTCATCTCCTCCTCAAGTGTCGCTGACTGCTGTCCCCGTGACCGTTTCTAGCCACCTGATCTCAACCCCTCTCCCCTCTCCATCCTCCTCCCTCTCCCCCTCCTGCCATCTCCTCCATCCCCTCCCTCCCCTCCTCCCTCTCCTCCCTCTCCCCCGTCATCCCCTCCGTCTCCTCCCTGCACTGGTGCCAGTGCATCTGCTACTGTAAATCAAGGGAATGGCACCCTCTGCCGCTCTGCTCTGTAGGCTCCATCAGCCCCTGTATCTACCATATCTAGGAAATACTCCCAGGGCTTGCTCCTGATACCTGCTGTCTCTGCGACAGCCTGCTGATAATCTAACATGGGTAGCCACCCATGTCCCTCCTCATCTCTGGCTCTGGCATAGGTGGTAGTCTCTGTCAAGACTCGCTGCTACCTCCCGAACTGCCGTCATACCCGAGTGATGCAGAATCTCTCTACAATCTCTGCATACTGACCTACCAGTGGCCGACTGCATAGCATGTAGCTCATCTCATCGGCTGCATCTCCCCAACCCTCAACCTCCCTGTAGGGCCTCCATGTGAATGAGGCTATCTCGTCTAAAATCTGCCTATAGTAAGTCACATCCCCAGAATGGGCATGTGATATAAACCCGAGGTACCTATAGATATAGGGGTACCTCCTCTCCCTCGGCTGAACCCTAGGGTGCACCACAGCGATGTGCTCCCACACCCATACCTGTGCCAGGATGGCACCGCATGCCCATGTCTGACCGTCTCTGTAGACAATCTCGTGCAGCTCGTGGTACATATCTGCCAATATGGCAGGACCCCATGCCATCCACCACGGCCTGTCGATCAGGTCCACCAAAAGCTGAGCCCATCCAAGCGGAAAACCCTTCTGACTGCGGTCAGTCATCAGGATCTGTGAAATGATGGAAGCCACTATACATGGCACTGGGTAGTCTCTGCCAAAATCATCTATCAGCCTCTCCCAGCTGATATGTCTATCTAGAATCGTGACATCCTGGAACATCTCCTGAACCAGGCAGCACCCCTCAGTGGCATCCTGATCATAGTATACCTGTGACAACACATAAATCATGTTAGTTTTTTTGGAAACATTACATTTTACATGAGTATCTCAAAAACATGATTATACTTACAAGCTCTCCGTGGCATGGAACTCGGAGGATCCTATAGACATCCTCCAGTGTGATGGATGCCTCGCCTATAGGAAGGTGGAAGGTGTTGTGCTCGTTGTGCCATCTTTCAGCCAGAGCAGTCAACAACCCATGGTCCACTCGGATATAGGGGTATCTTAGCAGATACCAGAATCTCATCGCTCTGAGATCGGCATTGCCCGGATCGTCTAGATCCTGGACACACCGCAATCCTGTCACCTTCGGCGCTCTGATGATGAGCGCCGAAAAAACCTCTTGCAAGCCAAAATCAAGCCAGTTGTTAGCACATATCATGATGGATGTCCAAAAACTCAGTATAAAACATCCTAAAAATGTAACATTGTCTAGACCCATGTCATTTTTGCTCAAAAATGCATTAAAAATCAAAATTTCATGCTGGGCGATATTCTTTTTTTGGAGAAGTATCGCGCGATACTTCTCCCTATAGCGGGATGATAAACCTTATATTGCGCGATACTTCGCCCAGTATCATGTGATCTTTCGCCCAGTATCGTGCGATCTTTTGCCCAGTATCGTGCGATACTGGTGCCTAAGGTCGCGCGATACTTTGGGGACACGTGAAGTATCAGGTGATACTTCTCCCCAAAGCACGTGATACTTCACCCAACAACAAATTTTGAAATTCAAAACTTTGAAAAAACGTGCTAAAATCACCTATTAAATGCAAAAAATGACTAAAAAGCTCGCATTTTTTGAAAACTTACCGGGGCAGGATAGTGTGGTGGCCGGTTGTGTAACCGGGCACGCTCGAATCGATGCCTGTGGATGGGAACTCCTTCTTACTGGGCCATTTTCTCTCTCTAAAGCTCTGAAATTCTCAAATCGCTAAAAGACAAATGATTTTTGAAAATGACATTTTGACCCCTTTTATAGTCTTTTGACTTTTTGACCTCATTTTCAAAACACCTCAGAATTGCGCAAAAATTGCACCCCTAGCTAATTTCGACGTCCTGGATCTATTTTTGGACTCAAAATTGAAATCTGAGGTCATCTTGATAGTCAAAATCATGTTTCAAAATCTTCCCTCCTGCGCAGTTGGCTGATCTTTTGAGGCCTAATCTTTTGACCTTTGTTGGGGCATTGTCATTTCTACATTTTCATGTCTTCCAAACTTCTAGTCTTTCATTCATATTTATTCCATTCCCTCATTTCTCACGTTTGACTGCATCTTTTCAGTCAGGCTGGGGCATGTTTTCATTGCCTAATGGTTAACCTATTTAACCCTTTACCTTCGATTGTGATTTCATTCTAATTTGATCAAATCTTTATCGATTTGCTGTCTCTCCTCTACCTGATTTCGATTTCAATTCCGAGGGGGCAGTATTTATGGGATTCTCATCCCTGATTCCTTGAGTTTCCTGATTCAGACATCTTTTGTGAGCTTTTGCTCAAATTTGAGATTCTTATCTCCTACTTTGAATGTGATCCCGAATCGACCTCATGTTCAAAGGCCTTTGTTTATGTTTGTCTGGATGTGATCCTGAATCAACCTCATATCTGAGTTGTTTTGTGATCCCAGATCGATCTCACATTTCAACTTCATTCTTTGACTACATGTGTTCCCAAATCGATCACACATTAGTCAAAGAGGGGCAAATGTATGCACCCAAAAATGGTCGCCTAGACTTTGGGCCCCATTTATTTGATTTATCAATTCTGAATCATTTTGATCAATAATCAATATTTTCAACATTATCAATTTCCTGATCAAATCCTAATTTCGATCATATATTGGATTTTTATCCTATGGGCTAATCATTTATCCTAAGTCTTTATTTGATTAAAAGGAATATTTCCTCCCCTTTTGATTAAATAAAAAGCCCACCCTTTCCTCTTATCCTAAGTTGCACAAATAAAGTATTATTCCTATTTTATAAAAAGGAGAAAAAGCACTTTTGTCTCACATGAGGCTCAAAAGTCAACATTTCACTCTCATTGGAGGATACTTGTGCACATGGATTGCTCCTCTTTCAAGCTCCACCGCTGATTAAGTCTTTTTGCCTCTTAATCTCCATGGTCCATTTCACCTCATTTCTTATAAAAGGAGAGCTCTCTCCTCCATTTGCATATCCATGTTTTATGCTAATGTTATGCTGCAGGTTTTAGGTGCATTTGGAGTTTGAAGACATTGAAGACTTATTGCATTTCATTGTAGTTGCATATTTCCATTCTTAGTTGCATGATAATGGCATTCTTAGCTTAGTTTCCTTTTATGCAATAGAATAATCTCACATAGTCTTAATAGGAAGGGTTGTAACACATTGTTATTTCCATTTCATAGCTTAGTTTGTACTTCCATTTTCATAGCATAGCTTGCACATTTGCATTCTCATTCTTAGCTTGCATTGCATTTGCATATTTGCTTCTTGGAGATATTGGCATTGTTGCCCTTGTCTTCACTTGAATCTCTTATTGTATGGTTGACTAGCAAGGTCACAAGCTTGTAGCTCTAGCTGAGAGCAAATACACCATAGTCCCTTGCAACTCCATGCATAGAGAGCTATGAGCCGCTTTGTGAGGCCTCATTCTTGAGCAACCTTGCATGTAATGGTTCATAGAAGTGCACCATTTTAGTGTGTACATTTCGTAAGGGTGCTTGAAACTAAGCCAATAGTTCCTACACTATCTTTTCCTCCTATTGTATGTCCAATAAAGTATTGGCTTTGCTAATTGAGTAGGAGGAAAAGATAATGTAGGAACTATTGGCTTAGTTACAAGCACCCTTCCTATTTTTTCCCTATAGGCAGTAGGAGGAATAAATGATGCGCTCGAGGGTTGAGTAGAAACTATCAAAGGAGATGGCATGGCCTTATGAGACCTATTACCATGGCCATAAATGCTAGGGTGATGTATGTCTTTAATGATGGGGATAGGAAAAAATGGATGCACCTTGAGCTTAGGTAGCATGGTTTCCTTTCCTTTATCCATGTTAGATGTGAATACAAGAATAAAAGACACTACCGGAGGTTGCATGTCCCGAAATAGTCGAGGAGGCTTCCCACATGGCACATGATTTCCTTGAGCCCCTGATTAGGAAGGGATATAATATGAAAATTTTTGAGCCTCATGAGAGGGTTGAGCAAGGGAAGGTTCTATAAATTTTAGATTAAGTTTCCTAACTTATACTTTTGATAGGAAATAAATGTTATATCCCATCAAGGGACATGGGCCCTATCAAAGTCGGCCAAAAGTAGTCAAGTGAGAAGCCCCCATGGGACAACAAAGGATGATATCCAGTGTCTTGAATGGTATGATTTATCCCCTCATGATGAAACTTTATATATTTATGGATAAAAATGGGACAACTTCCATAGAAGTCAACTAGGGGATACTTAGTTTGACCTTGAAGAGGTCCAATCCAGGAATCACCATGAATATTGAGAAAATTTCTTTAGGTCCCACTTGGATTGTCAAAGTGGTGGATCCCAAAGTGGGAGAGACAACTTGTCATGTGTCCTAATGATGGAGGAAAACTTGTCATACTTTCCTCAGTTTAAATGATTGACAAAGATGACCTCATCTACGATTACATCTACTTGACACGTGTATGCACCCTAAAATGGTCGCCTAGACTTTGGGCCCCCATTCAACAATTTATCAAATCCCTGAATCAATATTTTCAAATATCAACAATATCAATTATATCAATTTCCTTGATCAAATCATAATCAATTCAATATTTCCTAAAGTTTGAGCTTTATTTAATTTAAAAGAGAAAAAAATAAAATAAAAATCTTATTTAATTAAGAGAACATGCTCCCTTTTAATTAATTAAAAATCTCTTTTAATTAAATAATAAAATCACTTTATCCTAAGCCTTTATTTAATTAAAAAAAATTTCCTCCCCTTTTATTTAAATAAAAAATCTCTACTTTTTCTCTTATCCTAAGTTGCACAAATAAAACATTATTGTTATTTTATAAAAAGAGAAAAAACACTTTTTGTCTCATATGAACATAAAGTCAACTCCTATTTTCCTATTGGAGGATATTTGTTCACAAGGATCAAGCTTCTTTTTTTCTCCACCGTTGATTAAGTCTTTTGCCTCTTAATCACAATGGTCCATTCCTTTTCACTTCCTATAAAAGAAGAGCTCTCTTCCTCATTTTCATATCTTAAGTTTTTATGCTAATGTTATGCGGCAAGTTTTCTAAGTCATTTTGGAGCTCTTTGAAGACATTTTACATCCAAGCTTTGAAGACTTGTTATTGCATTTCATTGTAGTTGCATATTTCCTTTCTTAGTTACATTATCATGGCATATTAGCTTAGATTTCTTTTTATGCAATAGATTAACTTGCATTGTCATATAGATTTGTATTGCATTGCATACATTTGGTTTCATTGGAGATATTGGCATTGTTGCCCTTGTCTTTGATTTGGAATCTCTCATTATGTGGTTGACTAGCAAGGTCATGAGTTTATAGCTCTAGCTGAGAGTAATTTTATAAATCTTGCAACTCCATGCATAGAGAGCTATGGATCAATTTATGAGGGCTCATTATTGAGTTTTCTTGCATGTAAGGATTCATAGAAGTGTGGTTACATTTTCACCATACATTTTTGGTGCCCACCGTGGGGCAACCCACCTCTTGCATGCTGGTTTTGATTATTTTTGGAGCTAACCCTTGTGCAGATTTGTTTGGAGATGAAAAATCTTAGATTTGAAAGATTTGATCATATCTCCGAAACAACTTGGTGTTTTGGTTTGAAAATTTTTTTACAGGTTGGCGACATATCAGAGAAGTTCCAAAAATTTTTTTAGAATTTTTGGAGGTGATTTGTATTTTTTATGATTTTTCATAAAAAATTAATTTTTGACGCAAATAAGTGTATTTTTTAGAAATTTTTACATTTATGGAAAGGTCTTAGAATTCTATAGGGGGTCCATTCACTGTGTTTTTAATTTAGAGATCATATCATAGCTCATTTGGTCAATTTATAAAAACTAGTCTGTTTTGATAAAATGGGTCTCTAGGGCACAAATGAAGAGATTTTTATAAAATTTTTATATTTTTGAAAAGATCTCTATTTTTTGATAGAGGTCTCTTTTCTGCATTTTGAGTTTAGGGTCCGAATTCATGTGGTAAAATCAGATTTTGTTGACTAGGTCAAATGCAAAAAAAATAAAATTTTGTGATGGGTATGCACTTATTTTTCATTGTTCATTGCATGATATGAGTTATCATTTGGATTATTTGCTGGTTATCATTGCTCCTAACAATTTATTTTCAGATCTAACTCTAGGGTTTGCATAAGTTGGATATACATTGCATATCTTGTTTGCTTATTTTCTTGTCTTGTTCATTTGAAAGTGCTCTTGCTTTCATGGAAAATGCTTAAAACAAAGTGTTGGACTTGAGGTACTTTGTTCCATCTCTACAACATTTGGATTTTAGGATTAAAATTGAACCTCTCATGTGTTTGGCTTGAGTGTTTTACATGCTTTCATAGAACACATTTCAATTGATGCTCTTAATGGGAAACAAATGAACATAGATTTACTTTCCATACAAGTTTGTGTAAGTGAATGCTTGTGTTTAAACCTTAAGTAATTCTTGGTTCCAATATCAAATATCTCATTGAGTGATTGAGGGAGTTAAATGCACCACTTTGTGGACTCACTCTATGTTTACTTGCAAAGTTAAATATTCCATTGTTCAACCTTTTTTCATTTGTGAGTAGTATTGATTAGCAGTTTTAGATTACTTGTGATTGATCTAGATTGCTATCTTGGGTTATTGGACTCGCTAATCCATTGGCCCCTTGTTTTTACCCCATGGTTGCAAGATCAGTGCCACATTAAAGGGGAGGGGTCTACAGGAAATAAGTGTTAATTGCTCCACTAGGCAACCCTTTTGTGCTTTTTGGAACTCACTTATTTTCTAAGGTGTGGACTCACTTTGAGTTGATGTGAGGAGTTAAATGTTTCACTTTAGGGCTCACTTTGAGTTGATGTGAGGAGTTAAATGTTCCATTTTTGGACTCACTTTGAGTTGGTGTGAAGAGTTAAATGTTCCACTTTTGGACTCACTTTGAGTTGGTGTGAAGAGTTAAATGTTCCACTTTTGGACTCACTTTGAGTTTATGTGAAGGGTTAAGTGTTCCACTTTTTGGACTCACTTCACATTCTCTTGAAGGGTTAAATGTTCCACTTTTGGACTCACTTCACATTCTCTTAAAGGGTTAAATGTTCCACTTTTGGACTTGCTTCACATTCTCTTGAAGGGTTAAATGTTCCACTTTGGACTCGCTTCACATTATCTTAAAGGGTTAAATGTTCCACTTTTGGACTCGCTTCGCATTCACTTGAAGGGTTAAGTGTCCCACTTTTGGACTCACTTCGCATTTACTTGAAGAGTTAAGTGTTCCACCTTTAGTGCTCTAAATACTTTTGATAGTTAATTACTTAGTTTTTATTTTTAGAAGGCCTACTTGGGGACACACCACCTCAAGGGATGACCTTAACTCCTGTGTTCTGACAGAGTATAAATAGCGGGTGGTAAATTGAAAGACACCTCTTTTGGAAATTGAGTTTGATATCACTCTTGGCTAAGCCTCAAAGAATACCTTTGAGAAGTGAAGGAGGAGATTTGGGTTATCGTCTCCCCCTGGCTGTGTGATTTTGGATTCTTCTCATCTACAAATTTGGACCTCACGTACCTTGCATATATCGAGGAATCCTTTTAGAAAGCCACGTATATCCTTGTAGACAGCTTGTTAAGGTGTTGTTGTGTTCTATGTGCTTGCTATAAATTTTTCAAGAACATACACAAGTAGAACCTTTAGGGAAAAGAATACTAAGTCACTATCTCTATTCATGCGCAAGGTTGCTTTATCCCTTGCCCATTGCTTGAAGACTATTTGCTTGAATTCCTTGGTTGCTGTTCTATGTGCTTGATCATCATTGCAAAATCTTTTGAAAAATCTAATTGGAATATTGAAACTAAGTTTCGTCCTGCTGTAGTAAGTTCTCCTTAGAAGCTTGGTCTTCCTTGGTCAGTCTAGGTCAAATTTTAGGTGCTATCATGTTGCTCAACATCTCAATGAATGTTATGGTATGAATTGCATAAGATGAATCTTAGTCTTCTTCTTTCTTCTCCATTTCCCATGTTCTTCTGAAGTCTTCTATTCCCATGGAAAATTTTTCTTCTTCTTCTTGATTCTTTTCCTCTTATTATCTAGTCTACATTCTTCTATTCATTTCTTCCATGCTTGATTCCTCTTCTTCTAGAACCATGAATTTCAACTATCTTGTTAAGGAACCTCTCTTGAGAATAGATGATCTTGAACTCATTGCTCAATTTGAAGAATATCTTTATTCCTCCAATAGTCCTTCCAAATATCTCATGGGTGATAAACTTATGGCAAAAATAAAGGAAAAGATAATTAAATAAGATGCCTTTGCTAGGATCATAGACATGATCATATCACAACCTCCTTTTTCTAAACGTTCTTCATCATCTAAGTTTTCTCATTCTTCCTCATCTTCCAAATCTTACCATGACTCTTCTAAACATTATTCAAATTCCTCATTATCCAAGTCTTCTTCTTCCACTAAGTCTTCAATTTTCTCTTCTTCACGATCTCATTCTTCTTCTACTTCTTCAAAGAGTCTTACTTCTCTTCACAAGACATACCATAATGAGCAATGTGATAGTCCTTATGATACCTCTTCCATGAAGAGTGACACACCCACCTATGATGACTATGATGACTATGATGATGGACAATGTAGTGATGCCTATGAAACTTCTATTCCTAAGAGTCCTCCTTGTCGTGTGCTCGTGCTTGCTAAAGGGTCATCCTATTGGGTAGATCGTGATGGTGATCCATATGACTCTAAATTTGAAGAATTCTTTGATGATTTTTGTGAACAATACAATATTCCTACTAAGAAAAAGAAAATCTACCGCGCTGATTTCAAACATCAAAAAAATCTCTCCTCTAAAAGTTCTCATGCTGAAAATAAAGGTTGCGCTCCCAAGCAAAATCACATTAATGTTGAACCTTTTTCTTGTGATGGTTCCCTTCCATCTCCTACTTCCTCCAATACTCATACATTTCCTAAAGCTTCCAATTCTTCCAAATCTTTCACAAATCCTTCATCCAACAAAGATCCTAATGCTTTTCATGCAGTTCCCTATAGTTATCCTCAAAGGCTACCTCTTAAAAAAACTCAAGCTAACCTTCACTTGGCTGAAAATACTTTCAATAATGCTAAACCTGAAGAGCTTAAGTCTTCATACGCTATAATGCCTACTTCAGTTAGTCCTTCATGATCTCTTCCAAAGTCTTCCATACAGTTCCAACCTGCTTCCTTGTCCTTAGAAGTGGCTCCATGTCAAGAGGACTCTAAAAATGATAAAGAAAAGAATATAAATAAAGATCAAGATCAAGAACCCTCCATATCATCCAATTCTTTTCATGATGTCTCTTATCTGTTTCATGGTTCTTTTGATCCTCTACGCTCTTCTGCATTCATTCCATCATGTCTTAAGTCTTCTCCTAAGTAAGATCAAGCTACTAATCACACCATTGAGCTTATTGACAATTAAAATAACCTTACCCCACTTGTGCCTTTTGAATATGATACTTCCATTAAGGTTATTGAAAATGGTGTTGTTACTTCCAATGATAAGCCTATTGAAAATCAAGAGAAAAATTATGTGCTTGTGCTATCCAAAGATCCTTGTCAAGATCAAAGTCTTCCACCTTCTTGTTCTACCACTCCATGTTCACTTCCACTTTCTACTCTTCCTAAATCTTCGCAAGCTTTGAACAATCCTATCAAAGAAGTTGCTCCTATTCAAGATGTGCATGATCCTATTGAAAATCCTAATGCTCACTCTAAAGATGCTGATATCCTTGGTTGTCATATAGATGCTAATGAATTTATTGATTATCCTTTTGCATCTTCCACTTCCATCCTTGGACCTCTTCCACTACTGCTAAGGGCTTCATGTTTTCCTTCCATCTTGGGCCCTTATGTCCCTTCACTTTCCCCTCCTAACTCTCCTAATTCATCATCTATTTTGGGTCCTTACATCCCTCCATCTCCTATCTTCCCTCAAGATCAACATAGATGTATACCATTGAATCATTTTCATCGATCCACCCATCTAAACCAGTCATATCCTCCTTCTTCCACAAGTCCCAAGTCTTTTGGAAGCAACTTGAATGGTCAATACAAGAAAAAAAAGCAATATAAGAATCCATAAAAAAAAGAAGATCACCATGTCTCCTCTAATCGACATGGAGGCATAAAGTCCAAAGAGATATGTAAGAAGAAAACTAGAAGACAAGTATGGGTTCCAAAATCCATCATTGAAGATATTCTCTCTAAATCATCAAAAGGAAATAAAAAGCCTACGGCTATATGGATTCCAAAGTCTTTTTTGAAAGAGTCTGATGTTAATAAACAAGTGAAGTTGACATTCAAGCTTCCAAAGGCTTCCATTCAAGTTTCCTCCACCCTCTCGCCACCTTTCAAGGTGTGTGTTGATGTTGATTTTGCCTTCCTTTCCATCTACCCTTTCACAATCCTTCCATTCATTATCCTTCTACCTTCTATCCTTTTTCCTCATTTGCCTATTCCTCCTATCTTGCAACCTCACTTGCTTTACATAAAGCTTTATCCTCCATTTTTCTCTTCCATCTCCCTTTCCTTATTAGCATCTTTGAGCATATCATTTTGAATCCTTGGCATATCATAGTTTATCCTTTCAAGGAGCATTATCTAAAAAGCTTGTCTTTTTCTAAAAATTATAAAATTCAAAAAAATAGAAAAATTCAAAAAATGAAAAAATGAAAAAAATGATGAAAAAATTGATGAAAAAAATAAAAATGTGCCATGGTGAAAACCTGGAAATGGGCACCTTGGTAGCAAAAGTAAAGAGAAATAAATTCTTCCTATGGTGAAAACCACTCCCTTGTGGCACCTTGGATAAGTACCATGATGAAAACCTGGCAATCAGGCATCATGCGTAGTTCTTCTACATATTTCATCTATTCCATCTTCTCTCTTTGATTTTGACAATGTTGACCTACATGAATATTTGGCTATCTTGTGAGCTATCTTACAATGATTTTGCTTCCATTCCATTCATGTCTAGCCTTCATATTCATTTTCCTCCATTCATTCTAGCCTTTCGCTATCCTTTTCCCCTTTGGTCTTGATCTAATAAAAAATAGTAAAACACGATGCTATGAAGCCTCTTGACATGTCTACTCCTTTGGAATGCATCCTTTTCTTCTTTTGCATTATGCTTTTGAGGCTTATCCTATGCTAGCCTCTCATTGCTTATCCAAATGCACTTTACATGACAACTTTTCCCTAGCTTGGGTACTCTTAAGGAGTTTGACCTTGAGGATTTCTTTCCTTCACCCTCCTTCATTCTCTTGTCTTCCATCTTTTCCACCAGCTTGTCAATCCATCTTGTCTTGCACATTGCTAGATATTGAGACTACATGATGTGATCTTACTTGGAAGTTTGATGCCCATTCTGTCTGGGGGCATCCTTTGTACATATTTTATTGATCTTGAAAAAATACCAAAAACGTTGATATATGATGCTGAAAAAATCCTAAAAAGCATATAAAGTCTTGGAAAAAATACAAAAAAATCAAAAAATTAAAAAAATACAAAAAAAAAGAAGAAAAAGTGCCCTGGTGAAAACTTGGAAATAGGCGCCTTGGTAGCAAAAATACAAAAAAATTTAAAAATGCAAAAGATTCAAAAAAAATAGAAAAAGTGCCTTGGTGAAAACCTGGAAACAGGTACCTTGGTAGCAAAAATACAAAAAAATAAAAAATAAAAAAATTGAAAAAATAAAAAATTGCAATAAATCTCCAAGTGGTGAAAACTTGGAAATAGGTGCTACTTGAGGCCTTTGCACCCTTGTCCTTTAGCATGCGTCCTCGACACTAAACCTTTCTCCATCATGCCTTGACCTTATTTGGCATAGTCTGGAATTGTTTTTTATCTTTGTCTAGGGGGCATACCTGTTAGCATAGGTCCTTTAGGTGCGTTTGTCTCTTGGGGCATTTCACAAACTGGTGTTTTTCAACACCACCCCAAATAGTATTTTTCAACACTACCCTTGCGTCGAGTGTTTCTTAACACTTATCAGATGTCTTACCCAATAGTCTAAGTTTGATGCGATATTTCTCATTTGTAGATGTGATAACCAAAGTCTGACTCTATGACCAACACACACGCACTTAAACAATCAACTCGCTTGAGATATGTTGACTTTATTTTTCTTTGTGTGTTGTCTATGAGGATTTATTTGATGATTGGTCTCTCCCTGAGAAGTTTTTGATGATGCATAGCTAGAAGACTGAGGGTATGAGAACATGTTTTATTTCTTTATCCGCTTGTGGATATATTTTGTTGGTCCTACCTGTCCTGAGCATTTATGCTAGTCTTACTTGACACTATAGATTGACAAGGTATTATCCTTGACTGTTTTGCGAGTGCATGCTTCTAGTTATCCTGACTTTCATGTGTCTTGATACAAGCATAATCTCACCATATCAAACTTAGGTAATCTCACTGCATTAGTCATCTTGACCTCCATGTCTTTGATGCCTAGGTGGGATTTTCACATTTCTATCTGATAAAGATCATATTCATATCCACATAGTTATGCTAGTGTGCATTGTATGATCTTGCGACGCTACCAATAACACTTGATGATGATAATTAGATGTCTATAGGCGTTGTGACCTTGCAAGTCAACCACTTTCATAGTAGCTTGCATTCTTAGGTTCATCATAGTTTAGTTTTTGCATCTTGCATATGGAGAGAGCTCTCCTTTTATCATCTACAGACTAGTTGGTCAACTATGCTCATTTTTTTATTCTTCTTGATCATATCTTTCATTTCTGATCTTTCATATCATATAATTTTCTATCTATTTTTGGACTCGAAATCAAAATCCGAGTCGCATTTCTAAATTTTCTCATTCTTCTACACAGTTGACTGACCTTTTGAGGCATAATTCTTCGATCTTTGATGGAATTTCTTCCTTTCCATATCTTCCAAACTTCTAGTCTTTCATTCACCCCTTTCGCTTCCTCTCTCTGAGGTTTGACTTAATCTTTATCCTATATCTTTTTCAGTCAAACCTCATCAACCTGGGGCATATCTTCACTGTTTGATGGTTATCCTATCATGTTCCATCCTTCGATTATGCTTTATTGTGACTTGATCAGGTTTATCAATTTATTGTTCTCCTCTATCTGATTTTGATTTCGATTCCAAAGGGGCAGTGCCTATCAGCTTTAATCTTTGATTCAGCTTTATCATTCAGCTCAGCTTGAGATTCTCATTTTTAGACTTGATTATCACCTAGTAGCGACGGTGGTGATTTTGTCTTTTAATTTTTATCTCCTATTTTTCAGACTTGATTATTGCCTAGCAGTGACAGCGATAGTTTTGTCTAAGGCTTGATTTGCACCTAGCAGTGACGGTGTTGGTCTTGTCTTTCAGCTTATGCTTATGTTTGTCCTGATGTGTTCCCAAAATGAACACACATCTGGGTTGTTTTGTGATCCCAAATTGATCTCACATTTCAATTCTTCTTTGACTGCATGTGTTCCCGAAATGATCACACATTAGTCAAAGAGGGGCAAATGTATGCACCCTAAAATGGTCGCCTAGACTTTGGGCCCCCATTCAATAATTTATCAAATCCCTGAATCAATATTTTCAAATATCAACAATATCAATTATATCAATTTCCTTGATCAAATCATAATCAATTCAATATTTTCTAAGGTTTGAGCCTTATTTAATTTAAAAGAAAAAAAAATAAAAATAAAAATCTTATTTAATTAAGAGAACATGGTCCCTTTTAATTAATTAAAAATATCTTTTAATTAAATAATAAAATCACTTTATCCTAAGCCTTTATTTAATTAAAAAGAATTTTCTCCCCTTTTATTTAAATAAAAAATCTTCACTTTTCCTTTTATCCTAAGTTGCACAAATAAAGCATTATTCTTATTTTATAAAAAGAGAAAAAACACTTTTTGTCTCATATGGAAATAAAGTCAACTCCTATTTTCCTATTGGAGGATATTTGCTCACAAGGATCAAGCTTGTTTTTTTCTCCACCGTTGATTAAGTCTTTTGCCTCTTAATCACAATGGTCCATTCCTTTTCACTTCCTATAAAAGAAGAGCTCTCTTCCTCATTTTCATATCTTAAGTTTTTATGCTAATGTTATGTTGCAGGTATTCTAGGTCATTTTGGAGCTCTTTAAAGACATTCTACATCCAAGCTTTGAAGACTTGTTATTGCATTTCATTGTAGTTGCATATTTCCTTTCTTAGTTGCATTATCATGACATATTAGCTTAGATTTTCTTTTATGCAATAGATTAACTTGCATTGTCATATAGATTTGCATTGCATTGCATACATTTGGTTTCATTAGAGATATTGACATTATTGCCCTTGTCTTTGATTTGAAATCTCTCATTGTGTGGTTGACTAACAAGGTCATGAGTTTATAGCTCTAGCTGAGAGCAATTTTACAAATCTTGCAACTCCATGCATAGAGAGCTATGGATCGATTTGTGAGGGCTCATTATTGAGTTTTCTTGCATGTAAGGATTCATAGAAGTGTGGTCACATTTTCACCATATAACACGTAGGGTCAACCACAGGGATAACTTTAAGGAACCCCCCCCTCCCGAAAAGTATAAAATTATGGTGAATCACATGTGATTTGGGTGAAAAAAATTTAATAGTGTTGGCGAATTATGCATCAATCTATGGATATTTGGTGGCGAATTTTTTAATAATTTACACAATTTTTTTAAAAAAATGGCGACTATAATTTTTTTTTAATAAATTTATTAATATCGATGGCAAATTATGTTTTGAAATATGGATATTGGTTCGCAAATATTTTAATAACTGATACCATTTTTATAAAAAATGGTGAAATTATTTTCCAAATAGTTGAATTAATTTATTTGTTATTGGAAATTTGAATACTGACATGTTGCATCAGGTCCCACAGTCCCAGTCCCATCACCCATGACTGTGATGTCAGACTCAAATGACAAATGTCTGTTGGATTTAATACGTATCAACGACCAAAGATGAATTTCGGGCATAGTGCTAGTCCTTATAATATTTACTAAAAACTATCAGCAGAAACATGACACGTGTCATGTTTTCACCAATAGTTTTTAGTAAATGTTATAAGGACCAGCAATATGCCCGAAAAGTATCATTCTTAATTTGGCATTTATTAGATAGAAATAAAGTAAAGGGTAAAAGTACAAAGCTATGTCACACTTTTATAAAGGAAAAGGTCAACAACACACAAAAATTTTAACTTTAATGACATAAAAAGGGCATTTATGGTTAAAATTTGGAGATGATGTAAACTAATGAAATGTGTAAAGTGGATGAAGTTTATGGCTATAATTTTTTTAATTTTTTTTGAACAAGAATTCACATAGTTTTAAAAATTTTTAAGTCCATTTTTTACTTGCTGAAAAATGCTGAAAAACGAGGGTCTTGTCCGCACCAAAAAAGTATATGCAAATAATCTCTTTTTTCTTTGATTTCAAAATATGTCATAGATAAAATGTATAGCTAGTGTAGAAAAGAAGAAAAATTAATTTTCAATGTATATTTTCTCTGTTATAACTACTCAAAGTAAAACATATCTGAAATCGACAGTTTTCATCTCGCGTCAAATTTCCCCTACCAAATCTACAGCATTCAGAAAATAAATTACACACTCTTGAAGATAACTCTCTCTGCTAGTGTTAAATGTAAATTTTCAATTTTTTTGATAAGCTTTACTATTTTTTTCTATTTTTGAAGCATCTTGTTCTCGAATGTTAAAATACCTACTTGTATTATTTTGAAATTATAATATATTAGATCTAATTAAAATACTATAAAAATTATATGATGATAATCTTGACCCTATGCTCTAAAAAAGGGTATGTTTATATTTGTAAAAAAATATCATTAAAAAGAGTAAGAGTTATTGAAACATCGCTTTTCTGAAATAATTTTATTTCTTTAGTAATTGTTATAAAATATGCATTTAATAGATATTTCCAGTTGGAAAAGGTGAAGAACTTATCTAACTTAGCTAGAATGAATCTAGCTAGACCATATGTTTGACAAAAAATAATTTAAGTTAGAAATACTCAAATTCAGCTGTGCTGATACGTTGTCCCGAAATGTGACACAACTTTGTGCTTTTACCCTAAAGTAATGTACTAAGTATATTACCATTTACCATAGGTGATGCATAGAATTAAAACAATGTACTAAGTACATTTATTATCATATCGATTTGAAATTTGAATTAATTGTAGAATTAAAGCAATGTATTGATAGATACGTGTAATCTATTGATTACCTTGATAGAATAATTTGTTAGAGTTAAGGCTTGAATGAAAAGTAAAACATCATCTCATCTAAGGAGTCAAAGACATTATTTTCTGACCATTTGATGATCTTACATCAATGGTAAAGCTTCATTTCCTGCCGCCATTTCGCAGCTAAACGTACATTGCTTATTGTTTCTGCAGAGTGGGCACAAGTTTTAAGGGTTTTTATAATAAAGAATTGTTATGTCTGCCTGTGTGGAGCGGTCCTTTAGGCCTTCATTATTCCCAAGATATAAAATGTCTTATCATTTCCAATTTCACCTAGTGTTGCATTAAATTTGAAAGATTTGGAGATTTTTGGAGTCAAAAATTTGGACAGTTACCATTAATGTTACGATTTATTAGAGCTTTAGCAGAAATGGAATGATTTTCAATGAGGTCTTATAAATAGATCGATCTATGCTCCTTAATTTACAATTGTGAAAGCATATTAGTCTGCGAGTGCTAGGTTTTCACTTCTCTGTGAGTGTGAAAGCATAATTGTGAGACTGAGAATAGTCTGTGAGTGTGAAAGCATAATTGTGAGAGCATAATTGTGAGATTGAGAATAGTCTATGAGTGTGAAAGCATAATTGTGAGACTGAGAATGGACACTCCTATTCATTTGAAATGCCTTTCCTTGGAAATAATATAGATTCTATTGATTGAGGTCAGGAAATAAAGGGGAGAAGGCTCTTTTTTGTTTGGTTCATCCAGATGGGAGAATGTGATAGCCATCTTGGGCACCCTCTAGGTTGGTAGGGAAATTAGAGTGATAGTCACCATGTTGATTTAGGGGAAATCACTCAAAAAAGAAAGAGATGATGAATATGTCATGATAAAATTTGATGAATGTGGGGGGAAAGGATCTATATAGTTTTTAAATTCACTACTTGTCTTATCCATATAATTATTAGCTTTTGGTTTCCTTTTGTTCATCTCGATGGTGCCCTTGTCTATGTGGTCTTGGAAAAGATGTCAAAGATGTACACAAATCTCTATGTCATGACCATGCACATGATGGAATGATACATTTTTGATCCATTTGTACCACTAAGGGTAGGGGAAATTATCAAGAAGGGGTTGAGTTTCTAGAAGGGTTGCTAGGTTGTCTTTTAGAGACCTTTGTAGAACACTCACATATCAGTCAAATATCCTTGCGAATGTCTAAAACCTTTGAAAATTTGTTGTGAAGTAATTAATTTTAGTGGGTTGCATGGTAGTTCCATAACATTAGCCACAACCTTATTCTTCTAAGATCCTCCAAAAGTGGAGGCCCCTCTATAGGCATTTGAGAAAGAATCCCCAAATTGATCCATAATGTGTTGATAATATATTAGTACACTACAAAGGTAGGTAGAATTTTGGTACCTATTTAATGATAACTTCTCCCTTAGTATCATTTGTAGTTTTCCAATAAACATACTTTGGAGATTGACATCAGGCGGGGCATAAGGCAATTTTGTAGAGATAGATTGATACCTTGAGATGAAGTTAGTTATCTTCTCATTTGGCTTTTGCTTACAATGAATGAGGTCTACAATAGTGACCTTGATCCCTATGTTGGCCTAAAAATGAGTGAGGAAGGAATCCATCAGGTGATCAAAAGTACCAATGGCATAATCTGGAAGAGAGCTATACCATTCCGTAGTGGTTCCCTTAAGGGACCGAGAGAATAATTTGAGCAGTACATAAACCAAATTATGATAGTCGCTACAATAAGTCAAGAAATAATCGATGTAGGGATAAGGGTCTCAATCACCACTATACCATTCCAACTTCAAGGATTTAGCCCTCCATGACAACTATGTTTTCAACACTTACATAGTTAATTAACTATAATGATAGAATCGAGTTAGAGAACTTTGATTATTCGTAGTCAAGAAATTAGCTAGTTGTTACAACTATCCCATATTTTAAAATATGGTGTTTAAGATAAGATTGATAGGTGGGGGATGATGAGGTGGATTGCCTCCTCCCCCAAGAGGATTAGATGATACACTATTGAATTCTCCTCCTCCATCACCCCTAAGTTTCAAATTGTACCATACGAGATTCTTGCTTAGAGTGAGACTAGGAATAGAACCATTTCTCCCAAGGATAGTACTAAGAGTAGAATCTACCATATGCACTGATATTTTAGACATAGTTACCCTAATATAATCTCTAGTGAGGTTTGATTGATTCCTTTGAGATTCAGGATGAGGTTTGGCTATTTTATCATCCACTATCCTTCCTAAAGACAAGATAACTTTGAGGTGTTCCTTATTTGAGACCAACAATTCTTAGATTATATATGGCATCTCTAGCTTTGGTAGGAACACCCTTTTTATTAAGGAATGACTCAAAATCTCTTAGATTTCCCACAAAGGACTAAATCTTATCAAACTCGACAGTAAGTGTTGATTCATGGTCCATTGCAGGGGGAATCAGGTGAAGAACTATTCGGTGTAGAATTTTAGGATCCCCCCTTTAGAGAGGTATTAAGCTCCAATATTGGACATGCGAAGAACTAGAAACCACTTTTATCATTAGGATCCATATTACCAATAAATATAGGACTTGATCTAGCAGTACTATATCGGTCAAGAGGGATGATACATCTTGTAGAATTTGACACAACAATTCCTGAAGTGGTATGGGTGGTGAAGCTCATAGAATTTTCACAACATCTAGACTATAAAAAGAGCTTATCAAGAGTAAGATTCACATTGGGCTCACCAAAATGTAGAGAAGGAAAAAGGGGAGCAACCTAGAGACCGATTAAAGTCTTAAGAGATGAACCTTCCCCTATGCCACCTCACTTCAATTAGTATGTAGAGCTAGGGGGATCAAATAGATGTTTTTTGGAGAGAGTTTTAATTAATCTAAAGCATTAAATGTGAAAGTAATGTTAATTAAGTAAAGATTGAATAAAGATAAGTGCTAATAACTAAAGTATATTAGATGATAAAAATGTTTATACTATTGAAACTGAAAGAGATAACTATGACTAGAAATCACTAAGCTTTATAAGTTCACTTCCCTAGATGCTAGCACAGGTCACAGATGACAACACAGGTACATGATGAAAATGTGGCATGCTAACATATCATACAAACAAAGTACAAACACAATGACCAAAATAAAATGAGAGTAACATAAACTAAATAAATAGACTATACAAAAAATAATACATTAACAAAACACTAAATTTGATAAATGAAAGAGAGGGAAGGTATAACACTAAATTTGATGTTTGATGAAGTTGATGTATTGAACTTATTCCTCTACAAAACCCGCACACACAAAAATAGTGAAAAGAGTTGGGGTGGTTGTTTTTTGACTTGCCTCATCTCTCCTTTGGTGTTTCCACCTCCAAAATAGTCAAATAGACATAAGATAAATGATGAAAAATAATCATAAATAAAATACATACATTGAAAGGATGCCAAGAAAATGATCAAGATAATATTGATATGTTCAAAAGACACTAGTAAATGGAGTAGAGAGACTTCCCTTAAAGAGAGGGAAGGCAAATGATGTTGACAATGAGACTAATGTACTAAAAATGTAATTAAGAGATCAATAACATAGTAAAAAGTCTCTAAAAAATGGAGTTAAGAAGCTATAAATGAATAAGAATGTACAAATTACCAAGAGAGACCCCAAAATCATGAGAGAGAGAGAGAGAATAAGGCTTCAAAATGGGACTATAATGACAAAATTTGAATCCTAGTGTCAATGGGCGATGGATTTGGGCATTACATTCTACAAGGTGGTAGTTCATAACACCTTAATGAAACTCTAAATATTTGTATATTCTTGGATGAGTGCACATCAAGTGGACATCTCTATGGTGCACACATGTCCTGTGCCTGACATGTCGTGTAGCCAAGATCTTGAAGTGGGTAGTGAGGGAATGTTGAGAGGATGCAAGTAGATGATATGTATTTACAAGTCTTAGGATAAGATTAGGGTAATGCTAAATGGTAATTCATACAAGGGTGCAAATTTAAGACATTATAAAATCATAAACAAGCCAACACAAAATCAAAATCCTAAAATTGATGAGTCATGTCATCCTATTCCATCATGTGAGTTTCTTGTGATGAGGGCCTTTTTCCACCCACACCTATTATTCCTCTTCCATTGAGCCAACACTTTCATTATTCTTCAATCCCCTACCATTGTCTCACCTATCATACCCACTAACACCATAGAACCCCAATCACCATATTCTCCTACCATCATTCAACCTCAATGTAATAAACCTCATGAATCCACTCTTATACCATCTACCTCCATTGAAAAATGTCACATATTTCTATCCAATCCATCTAAAGAGTCTATCCACACATCTTCCATTAAACCATCCACAAAATCCTATCACTCTAAGATCTTTTTATAGATCATATTGAGCCATCTATTGACCCAATTCAAGATCCTAAAATTCTTCCTGCTACATATCACAATCTATTATAATTCTCCCCATATACACCATGATCCTTCCATCTTATCAAATCCAATTCATGATTCCTCATCTCCCATCCATATTATCCCACCACCTCCACTCTATTCCCTTGGTTCATTTACACTCCTCCATGACCGTTCTTTCACATCAGAAGAGAAGCTCATGTCTACCACCCTTACACTTCTACTTAATAATGGATTCACATCTTGTTCCCTAAGGAACAAGTATCCCATTTTAAATAAAATGTTCAAGAAAATTAAATTATCAAGGTAAAGTCTTAGGCCTACATGAGAAAGGTACGTTGGATCTTGTCAAGGTCAAAGCAAATCCATAGTCACAAGTTCTTGATTACATATCCCAAGGCACGTCATCTAAATTTTTTGGCACAACCTTAGTAAAATCCAAGCATGTTTTTGAATCCACCATTACATCAAGTCCCATCATCCCTCCATTCCCCCTTCTCTATCATATCAACCAAATACAACTGTCCATCTTCCTCCATCCGCTAAATCCATTTTGGGTCCTTATATCCTAAATTCCACTATTACGTATTTGTCATTTACCAAATCCATTTTGGGTTCTTATATCCCAATATCTCACCCTCCATATTTTCCACTCATCCCATCATACAAAAATCCTACAATCCCAACACCTATCATACAAAACCTCCTTTCATTCCCAATCACGATCAACAAAGGCATATTGTAATGTCCCCAATCCGATCCTTATTAGATTTGGGCTGATTTACTCAAACTTATTTCTATTAATTGTATACTTGAGATCAATTGGATGTGGGAACTATAATGCCAAGTATTTTGATATTCTCTGAGGATTAGATTTGTCCGCAATACTGGTGTAATGATGGTGATTACTGTCTTCAATCAATTTTGATTGTATAAACCTTAATTGATGAGTTTGATAGGTATAACCATAAGATAGAATTGAAATGTACTTTAGTTGATTCCGATATGATGCTTAAGGCTTAGGGGATGATTTTATCATTATTACTGATAGGGATCTCCAATTTCATGTAATCTAAATTTCCAACCTAGGGTCGAATCATCCCCACTTGAATCTTGCCTCATCTGTAATACAACTCTTTTAAATAGCTAATTTCCTAGTATCTTGGAAAACAAGAGTTCAATAGCTTCTAACCAAAGGAAAATGTACATATGTATCAATAATGTTTGTAATCAGCTTACTTTGTCCATCTCCCGACTTGGTAGTTTTCTTAATCCATAGAATACACTGAGCATTTGGGACACATATAGCTGGTAGTTTATCAAATAATTTATATATTACCCTTCTCTCAACTATTCTCTAGGAGTGATATTTATTTTTATCATGTGATTTGAATGTGTGAAGACAATTCAAGAGAAAGACCCAAATGTATTATTAGCACCATTTAATATGATCATTGTTAAGGATGGTTTAATTTAGTCCCACTGTGTTTATAATCCTATGAACCTTTCTCGTGACCAAAATACGTATATTTTCTACTTTTTATGTTACATGCTCCTATTGCAATCCAAGATGATCACCTCACAAAGTTTGACTTGAGGACTCTAGTAAAAGATAAAATATATTTTGCTGAACTTAAAGACCAGTGACCTCACTTAACTATTCTTCATAAAATTACTCACATATATACACGTTATACATGATTCTTCTATATTCAATTTCTTAAGTTTGGTTCACTCCTCTAATGGAAAATATGTTTGATTGGTGTATGCATTTTATTGAAGGATCACTATCCTACAATCTTTGATCATATTTTTCTTGTAATTCTAACCTTACAACTAGAATGGTGATAAACTTCCAATAATTACACAACACCTAGGATGACTGAACATTAATATGTATATTGTTTGCAGTATAATATCAATCAGTCACCCTGTTGATTGTATCTAAAAATGCTAAGATGCCCGGAGCTTGCTTGGTCTTCATTTTTTTCTCCCTTCATGATGCTCAATGTGCAAAAAAATAGATGTGAAGTGAATGTCCCCCCGATCTCCATCCCCATTTCCACTTTATATCCGAGGGGGTGCAACTCATTCAAAGGTTGACATTCCCATATTCAGGGAGTCGCGACTTTCTAAGTCGCATATGTGTTTAGAATTATAATATATTTTGTATATTAATAATAATATTTGATATATCATATTTAGCTTTTGATACATATTCATATTAATATATTATATCAACTATACATTATATTATATTAATTATATTTATATTATTTAATTATATATCATATCATTATATTAAGGATATATTTAAATACATGTTATTATTATATTAACATATAAATAATATATTATTAATATTCATTATTTATAATATATTATTATTTATTTTAAATATTATTTATTATAATATTATTATAATTTTTATTTATTATTACTAGGTTCTATTAAGGAAGGGGTCACGACAGTCCGCCCTTCCCAAAATTGCTTGTCCACAAGCAATGCCAATTTATAAAATTTTTCTAATGTGAGTACCTTTTGTTGCACCACTCCAATTTCAACTCAACTTACAAGTTTGAAACTAATGACATTGAAACTGCAAGGTTTGACATTTTAAGCTAGTTTTCTTTCTTCATTCGGAGAGAAGGAGCAAGGTCCTCTCATCATATTGATCGGGATTGATCCTATATACACAATAACTTGTTTCCATTTATGATCTCCATTATAAAACTTGAGTAGAACCATACATAGACTTGTAAATATGATATATACACATGAATATATATGAACACAAAACACATACACATTGATGCACGAAGACATGAAGCATACGTGGAGTAGGCACATGAATGTATGAAGATATGAAGCATACATGATGTAGACACATAATGAAAACATTTTATATTCTTTGTCATTGATCAAATCTTTTAATTCAATAAGCCAAGTTTAGGACAATTTATTTATGCTCTTGACTAAAACCTTGCAACAAGGGAGCATAATTTAGTACATATATATAAATTCCAAAATGTGAGTATATATTATCATTCTCAAACAATTTGAATAGATATAGTAATGATGATCAGATTTAGAAATAATACTGATCCTTGTTACCTAATTGAGTGTAGAGATTTGATATTATATTCATGGTTTGTAGAAAATATTATTTGTATGAGACAGGGCATCTTAGAGTTGGATAAGGAAACCTTCAATGGTTACTTTCCTTCCCTAAACATGCCTTTCTCTTAACGTGGGACATGTCATCTTAGAGTTTGATGAGGAAATATTCATTGGTTACTTTCCTTTCCTAGTCATGCCTTCCTTCTCAAACATGACAGGTCATCTTAGAGCTGGACAAGGAAACCTTCATTGGTTACTTTCATTCTCTAATCAAGCCTTCCTCTTAACATGGGATAGGTCATCTTAGAGTTGGACAAGGAAATCTTCAATGGTTACTTTCCTTCCCTAACCATGCCTTCCTCTTAACATTATCTTACATCATAAAGGAATATCAGGAAGATGTAGTGGGGTCCCTTGGCTTGATTAGTCTAAGCCCAATAGTGGATTTTTTCCCTCTTGCCTTAGTGATCAACCTTACTCTCTTACCTACTCTCCTCCCTCCAACTATGATGAGAATAATTTATTATTAGAATTTTATTTATTTATTTATTTTTTCCATCACAAAGGAATGTCAGAACATTGTAGTGGGGTCCCTTGGCTCCATTAGTCTAAGCCCAAGAGCAGATTACATCCCTCTCACCTCAACGATCAACCCTATCTTCTTACCTACCTAGTCTTCCCTCCAACTATGATGAAGTGAATTGATAATTTATTATTAGATTTAATTTTTGTGATTAAGATAATACTTATAAAATCTGTCAATCTTATTTATATTAATAACTCACATATCTATTTTGTATCAATTAATAAAGTTATTCAAATACTAAATGGGTGAGAAATTATCTTAATCTTCATATTCAATATTGCGCACTTGTTCCTTGATTCTTTATCTCATCTTTGTGATCAATATTTTTTCTTATATGCGGATCCATATTTTATCTTCAGCTTGTAGGATGGAAGGATCACACTCTGATACCATTGTAATGTCCCCAACCCAATCCTTATGAGATTTGGGATGATTTACTTAAACTTAAACTTATTTCTATTAATTTTATACTTGAGATCAATTGGATGTGGCAACTATAATGTAAAGTCTTTTGATATTCTCTAAGGATTATATTTTTCCACAATACTAGTGTAATGATGGTGATTACTTTCTTCAATCAATTTTGATTATATATAAACCTTAATTGATGAGTTTGATACGTATAACCATAAGATATAACTGAGATGTACTTTAGTCAAGATTCCAATATGATGCTTAAGGATTAGGGGATAATTTTATGATTATTCCTAATAGGGATCTCCAATTTCATGTAATCTAACTTTCCAACCCAAGGGTGAATCATCCCCACTTGAAACTTGTCTCCTTTGCAATACAACTCTTTTAAATAGCTAATTTATTAATATCTAGGAAAACAAGAGTTCAATAGCTTCCAACCAAAGGAAAATGTACAGGTGTATCAATACTATTTGTGATCAACTAAATTTTTCCATCTCCCGACTTGATAGTTTTCTTAATCCATAGAATACACTGAGAATTTGGGACACATATAGCTGGTAGTTTATAAAATAATTTATATATTTCCCTACTCTCAACTATTCTCGAGCAGTGATATTTAGCCTTATCATCTGATTTGAATGTGTGAAGACCATTCAAGATAAAAACCCAACTGTCTTATTAGCACCATTTAATATGATCATTGTTAAGGGTGGTTAAATTCAGTCCCAATGTGTTTATAATCCTCTGATTAACCTTTCTCGTGACCAAAATATGTATATTTTCTACTTTGTATGTTACATGCTCCTATTCCAATCCAAGAGGACCACCTCACAAAGTTTGACCTGAGGACTCAAGTAAAGATAAAATATATTTTTCTGAACTTAAATACCTCTCTTGAATATTCTCCATAAACTTACTCACATACAGACACGTTATATACGATTCTTCTATATTCAATTTCTTAAGTCTAGTTCGCTCCTCTAATGCAAAATATGTTTGATTGGTGTATGTATTTGCTTGAAGGATCGCTGTCCTATAATCTTTGATTGTATTTTTCTTGTAATTCTGACCTTACAACCAGAATGGTGATAAAATTCCAATAATCGCAAAACACCTTGGATGACAGAACGTTAATACGTATATTGTTTGCATCATAATATCGATTAGTCACCCTACCGATTGTATCTAAAAATGCTAAGATGCCTGGAGCTTGCTTGGTCTTCGTTTCTGCTCCCTTTGTGATGCTCAATGTGTAGAAATTAGATGTGGAGTGAATGCCCCCCGATCTCCATCCCTATTTTTGCTTTATATCTAAGGGGATGCAACTCATTTGAAGGTTGATATTCTTGGGAGCCACAACTTTCTAAGTCTCATATGTGTTTAGAATTACAATATACTTTGTATATTATTAATAATATTTGATATATCATATTTAGATTTTGATACATATTCATATTAATATATTATATCACCTATACATTATATTATATTAATTATATTTTACATTATTTAATTATATATCATATTGTTGTATTAAGAAAATACATGTTATTATTATATTAACATATAAATAATATATTATTAATATTCATTATTTATTATATATTATTGTTAATTTATTAATAATATATTATTATTTATTGTAAATATTATTTATTTATTTATTATAATATTCTTATAATTAAATTATTTATTATTACTAGG